>SJOL01009447.1:37916-114804 GCA_004794785.1 Opisthorchis felineus | reverse complement strand
AGTTCTCAAAAAAAATTTCCTGCAAGCACTGGTGTCAGAAAAGTAGGTCCATTTCATTTTTGTTCAACTTCGTTGTTGAGGAGATAATGTGACAAACACTGGAAGGTCTCTTTTGGTGTTCACATCTCTCCCAGGGAGAACCTTGCCGACCTGCAATATGTTGACGACACCGTTCTCATTTTTGAAAACTAGCAGGAAGCCCAAACATCACTTAAATATCTGACCAAGGTCATCGAGTCCTTCGGCGTGTGGTTCGCATACGAGTTCCTGTCTGGATGAATAATAATGGCGGAAAGTGAAATAAGGTCAGCTGAGCAGTCCACGTCTTACACAGACGACAAAAACTGGATGATAATACAGCGATCATCTGTACTGCCAGCCACTCAACAAAACTTATCCACTCTGCATAGCTCCGAAATCTCAGTTGAACAAATCATATGAAGTAAGTAAATAAATACTCATCCCCATTGATTAAACCATAGCTTTGTATAAGGCCCATAGTTGTTGCATCTAGACGCCACTGTACAAGTTGCCTTATTTGGTATTTGTTCTGTATTCCTCTGTAGTCAGAGGAAGAAACAAAGCAAAGGACTACCTCACTTGTTCATATACAGTCAATACCACGATGGGTAATATTTCAAATTCAAGTATTTTATCTCCATAAGTTCGCTTAACCAGCATTACTAAATGTTACTGTATGACAGAATGGATACTTTTGGAAGGATATCTGTTGTAGGTAAAACTGTGAAAAACTACCGCACGACTCGTCAGTTTGGCTTAGGGTGATCGGATGCGTGGCCCTTTGAGCAGCACTTCTTGGCTGTAAACGCTGCATCACGTGCTCACCGACCAGTTTTGTCAATGGTGAATTCGATTTGACGTGTGATTATTGGGACAGTTGTTTCAGACAGTCATCTGACTTGTGGCTAGTGGAGAGGAAGTTCCATTCGTATAGCCATCGATCCTCAGTCTCCGTTCGATTGCCCTCTGCCTTGAGCATCCGGTATGATTGTAAACACATGGCTTGGTAACCACCGCGTCCTCCAGGATTTGATCGAATATTTATCATACAGGACTCTCTAACTGTTTCCCGCTACTCAAGTGACTATCTGGTATTTCATTTGCTTCTCCTGAGAAGAGTTAAACATCAGTAGTTTTGTTATGGACAGTCATGGGATTTGTTCTATTTGTTTGTACATTTCTTTCACTTGTACACTTCTTTCTCCTCTCCTGGGACAGTGATTCTGGTTTGTCTGCATCAGAGTGAGGAGATACTGAACTCGATGTAGGCGTTTATTGGAACAGTTCAGCTGAACCTCACCTTGACTGCACTAAACTTCGGACCACTGCTGCACCACTCGCGCACTCTGGACGCACCCGAAAAATCAAGTCTAAAGGAATGAAGATGTTCACGCTCGAGTGACGCGATTGTTTTTCCAAGTAAGAGGAAAATCCGAGTCCACTGCTTCTTCGTTTTAGCAGTTAAATCAAAATACTCGTGTGAGTACAGGAGGAAGACTGTTCAAATGCAACATACTCCTCAACCACATGTAACAAAGTTGCAAGTTCCATTGAAGCATCCACATTTCTGTGGCATTAACTGAATAGCTGGGCAAATCGGTAAACAAAACCAAGACAGCTACTGGGTCGGCGTTTGGTCCAGTCCCTTCGCAAGCTCGGGCATGACATTTCAGGCACTCCAGGCGTGTACTTTTGGAGCAGATGTCAGACGTCCGGAGTTCGAATCACTACACAGCTAAGGATATGGGATGCTGATTAGTTCCTCCGCCGAATAAAATAACTGTCCCGACCACCACTGTATAGATGAAACGGTAGTAGTGCAAATACATCTCAGTTTCGCTAAACTCGTCATTAACAAACAAGACTTACCAAAGCAGTCATTTACAAACCGTCCGGCAAATCCAATCAATCGGATTTCAACTGTGTGAGAATTAAACTGCGCGGTACTTCGACCAGTAAAAGTAGGATATAAAAACGTCCTTTTAAAACCACAGATCAGCTGCTATTTGTGTCGACACGAATGCAGAGCACATTCTTTTCGTTAGCCACCAGGTCCTACCAATGATATTATCTGCTCACACGTGTAAGTTTGGGGCATGTAACATGTGGTGGTGCCTTCCCTCCTTGCATGGTGTGGCGCCAGTAACAACTGTTGATTGTCATTGTTAACGGTTTTACTCAGGCGACCAGAGTTTGACATAGTTCGACCGCTAACCCTTTGACAATTACAATTACGTTGTATCGTTTGTCCGTTTTTTCCCTACACGTGCGAACACGTTGCGGTTTTTGAAGGCTTGTATCCAATAAACTAGAAGCTTATTATTAGTATGGTTGTCGGCATTCCCTTGTTTCTTTGTACCCGTAAACAGAAAAGCCAAATCATCGAGCTCTCCGCTACACATGAACCAGCCGCCTGAAGCCACAAAAATACCACGGCCATTTGTGGATAGCAAGCAAATGACATTCCGTTCTTACAATGGTTAGTCTTCCGACTGATACACAAGCATACAGGAACAATTGTCGTGCTCGCCATCTAGCCGATGACTTGTTACCTGTCGTTCTTATACACGGAACATCATTCACCCAATGACAAGTTTCGTTTATTCTACTAGTCTAGGCTTGGATAACCCACAGTTGTTGACTTGGTGAAACTCCCGCAAAGAGGCCACCACATGTCCCACGTTTAACGTGGTCAGTAGAGTGGCACTGGTTCACCTGGAGAACATGTGAATGGCATTCAAATTTCTACACAGTCACCTATGGACCTACGTGACCTATATGATTGTGTATTGGGAGCGGTGAAAAAATAATGATAAAGAAATCCAATCCTGAATATGTGTTGTAATCTCAGCCATTCCGGTGGAAAAAAAAACTTTGAAAAAACTGAAACTACCCCAAAATAACGAGTAAGGAAGTGTCTCACAAGGTAACATGGCTCAGTCGTACCATTAAAAAATTGTTCGGATTGTTCGAAAAGGCAAATACTGTTGGAATTTCAACTGAAAAGGTTCTAGTCCTGGTGGAAAAACCATGTACACGTTTTAAATGAACCGTTTTTCTAAAGCTTAACACGACTAGGAAGCAGGACTCTTTGAAAAAAAAATTAAAATTAGTAACGTATATTTGTATGGTATGTGTATACTCTTAAGTGTCATTGTTACTAAAATGCATCCAGAGACCAGAATTTCCATTGCTATGATACCTTCCTACTATCGGAATGCATCCTGATAAACTGCATAATGTGCAGCAAAATGACAAATTCTACAACCAAGAAAGTATGCACAGTAAGCCATGAATTGAAGATGCTGGAAGTCTACAGTGAAGCTTTAAGTTCACCCCAATTACCTGTGCATTTTATAGCCAATAAATATACCGGTTTGAGTTCAAAATGAATGGCATCAATAAATATACCCTGTGGTTTCCCGTACTTGACCTAAATGTTATATTTATGACTACACTGAAGCTCACAGTGTGAAAACTGGTATCACAACCTATGAGTCTACGCGGAAAATGTCAAGTTCGGGTTAATGGATGGCTGCATCAACAGACGGAATGCGTTGCGATGAGATCTGTCTGTACGAGAGCAGTTAATCTCCAGAACATTCACAAATCGGGAAAAATTTAGCGATCCTTATCCAGTATTCGTGAATGCAAGAGTGCAGATATGGAAACAATAGATCCGCTATCACGCGGACAATTACTCATTGGCTTCCGATGTCTCAAACATTTATTTTGCCAAGCACATAATGCAAAGTAACATCTGAAGAAAAGGCCACGGGTTTGTTCCACTATCCATTTGTGTTATGCATCCGGGTGACATTCAACTGGCTGGTGCGCTGTAAACCACCATCAAGAGAACACACATACACAACTCTCGATGACTTGAACGTAAGTACCATCCTGTATGTCTTCTCGCTGGTAGAAAAGTAAGATCTGCTTCTAGAGTGAGCTGAAATAACACACAGACCGATGGATAACGCTCCGACAGAGATAATAATTCCAATGAATTCTTACAGTCAAGCTAGCCCATAGCAATACCATTGAATATGTGTGAGCACAGAAGTCATTTCACTAATCTCTGTCGAAGCATATCAAAACGGTTATCCCAATACAAAATATTAGGCACACAATCAAATGTTTCCAAAGACGAATCCTACTGGACGTGTTCCGCAGCAGCTCATCACTGTCCACCGGTGTTCAAGGAGGTTATTCCGTCAAATCTCAAATTATAATGGCTCATTAGTTTGACGCAGCATAAAATGATGGACTAACGATCAAGAAACCGTAGATGCGCACGTGGTGTGTGGAGAAAGAACGGAATCACGATATCCTTTGGTGATCGCTGCGGCCGCTTATCTAATTGAAATGGGTCATCTGATAAACCTAGTGTCCCCACATGGAGTTCTCTACAAAATGTTTAGTTTAGTTTGGTGCGGTCTGTGTAATACAGATCATTCAGTGTAGGCTCGATATTCAGCACATGAGGCTGATTTCTTCGAGGATCAAGCAATGAGATCTTAACTTTCTGGTCCTATTACCTGGTTCGACTGCACCTTCCGTCTTGTCAAATACACCTACACGTGTTATTATCTGAGAAGCATATCTTGAGAACAGATACTTACACAAAATGTAAAGGATTATGATATCAAGCTCATTGAATGTAGACCGTTTGCCCTAAAACCTTTTATTTGGGAAGATACGGGCTTCTGGATATTTATATGTTCAGGCCAGTTGAGTGCACGTCTAGGGTCTACAGCAAATGCGGATTTTGAATAAGTCAGCTGGTGTTCTCTAATCATGATTCGTCAAAATACTTCCCTGGATCGAAAGGTTCGCACAGGAAAATATCACAGATACATGACTGTTTGCATCTTAAAATAAGATCGTAATTTGTGTATAAAATATTGGTTCTCTTCCAGACCTATTCTGTAAAATATCAATCAACCGCTCTAATGATGCAAAAGGCAATTCACAGGTTCGCGTTTAAAAAGAATGGGTGATAATAGACTACCAAAGGCATTTTCAAGGGCATTCTTGATGAAGCTATCATTGACCACGATATCGGCTGACTCAGCATATAGAACACTGTGGTATCCTTCCAAGAGCAACTGTGATATTTACCACGTTGCCCTATCACACAATCTTTCCCAGAAGAGATTTCTTCTTCGGGCAAAGTGATTTGCGAGACAGAATTTATTTAGGAAATACATTTGGACAGTAGGAAAGACCAATGAAATACAACACTTCGTGTGAATTGTACAAAAGTAGGAAGGGTATATATTGCTTCTAACACCACCAGCACATCTGCTAGGTTTCACCTTCAAGAGTTATTTCTCGAACGTAGATGTAGCAGTAAGGATTTCTTAACCCCTCAGTTTCCATTTTGTTGAAAATAAGCAACCGTTTGCTGGGTGAGCTGCTTAGTATGATCAGTCAATTAGTTAGTCAGTGAATCCAATAAAGTTTCGACATAATTTCCGCACATATACCAGCCGCTTTGTTAGCGTGTGTGATGTGCATTTGTTGTCCGTTAGACGCCGTATTCTGGCTTTTATTTGGGTCCTCCTACTCACGGGAACATCGTATTTCGGTGTACGTGTGCTCGTTTGGCTGACCCCAACATTCTAAATTTTTTGATTTGATGCAGATGAACAGGAGAACATCTCAACCAGCACTCATTGCATTCGTAATTGTATCTGTTGAAAATTTTCCCTCGTGTTTTTCCTCTCTAAAGCAGAATAATAAAAACATGTCTGAATACATGATTCAGATTTACAGTCCTATCCCAGGAAAATTAAGGGACCTCATCGCAAGGTCAGTGGTATCACTGTCCAGTTTGCCTGCAAGTGTACGGATGCTCACGTTTCCGGATTGATAAATACTCTGGCATTCTTCATTGTCGCAATTCAACACTATCTGAAATACTTTCCTAAATCATTCTGAATGTTCTCCATCCGTCTTCGTGTGAGGTACAGTATCGACTCGATAAATGATAGCACCTTTTACTCGGAATGATCAGCAGAGTTCGCCTTGATGTTGGCGCATTCCTACACATACCAAACGGTATTCAGTAATGCAGAAACCAGTTTTTGTGAGATAAGGTCCCTCCGCAGAAAGTTGCTAACACCTTATTCCAGGTCCCATTAGATGCCTGTTCACAATTTGCTGACATTTGTTCGGTCATACCCAGTAAAACAAAAGTGAGACCACAACCAATGTAGTGTTTCATGCAACAGCTCACCCAAACTGCAATCGCTTCCGGATGGGAGTCCCATGCTACAGGTGAGCCACTGTATCAACCAAGAGCTTTTCGGTAATACCTTAGACCGACTGATTGGACAAGTACTTAGGAAAATGGACACGCTTTCTAACAGACTGGCCTCTCCCGTACTTGATACTTGACACACTAAGGTAATTCCCTGCTGTCCAAGTCCAATATTAATACTCAACTAGTGGTCTGTTTTACCCCATTTTTAACTCCATCCACATTCTCTCAAGAAGAACTATCAGGCAATGCAATATTGCGTGCCCGTTCATCCTAATCACATCTGGCGCATCTTAACCTCGCCAGGCCATGGACAGAAGTCACGTCCTCAAGTGACATCACACCCGAGGTTGTTCGCGCAGTCCGGGGATAGGAAATTTACGACCATCGTCGACATGTTTTTTCGGACATGAGTACCCTGAACACCTCTACCCCTCTTTTGGCGGAGCAGCAAACCAATCGACAGCTGCGTTAAAACCTAGCACCGCCAAAGAAGTGGGTATTACATGCTTGTTCCCCATTTGATTTATATAATACATGCGCGCATGGGCGAGCTAAGAAGTTTCGGTGTAATTGTACGTTGGGGATCGGACAATGTGTGGCATGCAAACAAACATCATGTCCAAGTCACTCACATTTACAAAGATGTCGATTATGGTAGAGTAAACAATAGGCAAAGCAAGCCCGCGTACAGAAGTAACCCAAACGACTGATTTGTAGCCTAACCATGCACGTACACTGCGATTGCGTCTTACTTCGGCAGGCAAGAACTTTTGCCCAAAGAATGTGCTACAAAGACGGACAACCCGGTCGATAACTGCAACCGGAGCCAATGCGTTTAGTGATATTGGAAGTTTATGGGGCAGTAATATCAGCATAGCATGGTGAGACGAGTTTACGAACTTGTTAATGTCATAGAGTTCCCTATAGTGTGTTCCAATCGAATGGAATGCAGGCATACAGCAAAGCGACTTTGTGTTGGACTGCTTTCTAAGTCTTCTAAGTATTTATTGCTTTACCTGATATAAAAGTTGTTCAATATTTCATAATATATATTCTATAAACATTCCAAACTTTATCAACACAGTCCGTATTCGTCTGTTTCCAAGTAGAACTACACACAACTACATCCGGAAGCTAAACCGCCAGGTATCCGAATGTCACTTTGGCATCTCCCATTAAAAATACAGGTCAGTAAAAGAGAGCCTAACTAAAATTTTAAAATAAATAGTGCGCCCTGATGGATTTTGATTTTTGTTCGACTAAGACTGATCGGTTCACCATCTTTGCATTGTGCAAAAGCTTGGGAATGTTCTTTACTTATGTCTGACAATTTCTAAAGTTGTTCACTTTAAGGAACGTAAACTAGTTCGCATGATAGTGTGCGATTTCTCTGGCAAACTGCTTTGTCTAAGCCACCCAGAACAAATCAATTTGTACACGCTGAGGAAAGTCTATTAAGCCCAAGGCAAAACCAACACTGGGTTGATGAATATGTCCATTAGAGTGATCCTTGATTTCATCTCCGAAAGAGAACGCAATTTAAGATTGCGTACCGTAGCTATTTCTATGGAGTGAAAACCATTTAAGGTAATATTTACGCTATTAAATAAGTTCATAGGAAACACATATTCGGCCTATCGGACTGCTGAAACCAGAAAGATGCGATTACACTGCGTGCAACATTCGAGGACATTAGATGGAAATTCCCAAAAGTGTTCACTGTAAGAGAACAATCAGTATAGAGAGTCAGGCTATGAGAGGTCATTGTACAGATTGGGTGGTGCAGTAATCTGATGTAATCATAGTAACATTAGTTTTGTCCGAAATAAATATTTATGATGCAAAAACATTTGCAGTCGGATAAAAGATCTTAAAGCCAACGAATCACTACGTCGTTATTGGTGAGAGCTGATAAGCTACTACTTCATACCAGCAAAATCGAGAATAACCTCACATGCTACAGCATTCATCTTCCCCAAACTGCACGTCCCCAGAGTAGACTAACCCAGAAAAAGGCCACTTGTGGCTGGTTCTCTGGTCAGTCCTTCAGAGAGAGAGAGAAAGCTATCTCCAGGCACAAGGGAGACAAAGATTTTGAACCATAACTTTCAGCCAGAAAGTTCGTAGCTTATTTCCAACCCTCAAACATTTTCCTGGTCACTGCACGAGAACACTAATGAAGTGCAAAGTCTCAACTTTTTCAGTTTCATTTTTTCTAAATATAGGTGTAAACTTGGCCGTTATGAGTTGTGAATGAGGGCAACTTTAATGAGTGTAGCTAATGAGTGCAACTTTACTTAATTACTTTTGATCAATTTTAATTGATGTAATTTTAATTAATGAGTGTAATGTCAATTTTCTATTTTTTGTTTGAGAAAAAACGGCCGTGTGAAATGTCAGTTTTCTGAATGACTTCATCGGGCAGCTTAGAATGAAATCAAAATATACGTATGATATCAACAGTTGAAAACAGCCGGTAAAATCATCAATTATTGATTGGCTCTGTAGCGTACTAACATCCGGTCACATATGCTAGGTTGCAGCCGTTTTATCAATAACATGACAGTGCAAACTGAGTTCGTCCCACGCACTGGAACGAAAAACTAACTATCCGGATTCGGCTTTTGAATCATCTTTGACCCATCACGTGTCTGAGGTCCAATAAAGAACGAAGTCAATTGCACTGAATATTCTGAGCAATGACTCTTAAAAAGTCATTTTAGTGACTTTGGTTAGTTATCTGCAATCCGCAAACGTATATCATATTTGGTTCAATATGTGTTTTTGTGATTACGGAAGATAGTGCCAGCCCCGCTTCTCCCTCGGAAGTCTTCATCTCACTTCATCCTATATTTAGTTTCCTGTAAAACCTGAGTACAAAGATTAACTGCTTTTCCTCCATATCGATATATGTAAAAGGCGGATAAAAGTGCTCAACGCACAGCTTACAGAAGCCGAACATTGACAGGACAATACATTCACTCCAATGATGTTGTCAGATTAAAGCAGAGGAGAAACATAATACGACGTCCGACTAAAAAAGCCACGGTGTATTTCAAACTATGCACCAGGAGGAACTAAAATTTCCCAGAGAAGGGCTTGTTATGAAGAACTATCCATAAAGAGTCCCCCTAAAAACTGTGCAGTCTATGAAACTAGGACCCATAAAATAGTCCGTGGAGCAGAGGCAAGTTTACCTCAATGATTACATCTAACGGAGATAGATTTGCCACTTCGATTACTGGTAGGCCAAGATACCTGATGGACCCCACCAACAATACAGCTCATCTACCCGCGAATTTCAATTTCAACCCTATCATCAGTTTCTAACTGAAAGACAAGCCGCCAAAGTCTACGATTAGGTTTGGTGTGCACTCACAATCAAATAGAATGCCGAAACATAGCTGCAAAAGCGTGGGACGAAGTATATAGGCTCAAGCGCTATCATATTACATTTGGTCCCACAAAGCAAAAAAAAATGCTTTTCATGTCATGTACCTGGCACCTTCGGATCAATCAAGACTCAGATTGTTATCGACGGCTGAGGCCGTTGAAATCCGGTTATATAACCCACAGCTTTTCTATCAAGGAAGCTACTATGATCGCTAAACTTATGCCGGCAAACCGTGCCCCAACATTTGAAAACGATCTAATCTTATGTCGTTCTGGGTAAACTTATCAACTTTTTTACTCTCTTTACTTTTAAAAATATATTAGTGCCATAGGACACAAGTGATTGTTGTACGTTTTTGTGTAAACTCTTGAGGACCTGAACTAATGACAGTCACAAACACCAGGCATTGTTGACGACACCGTTTGTTGCTTTTTGTCATTGTTTTCACTGTTTTGCAGAAGACATAATACTTTTGCTACGCTTGTCATTGATCACAAAAACACATGGGTTGAACTGAGAGAGGTTTTTGGAATACTTGTTTTCTGAGGAGACGAATAAGTGGCCCAAAAGGAACCACAAACTTGAATGATTTAACTGAATGGAGGTGGGTTGTTACTTGTTACAAATTATTCTTCGTGGGATATTTGGTCACGTGAGGAGTATTTTTTAACTGAGTTTGAGACGTCGCACGAGCATCCTTAGAAATTGGGTGCAACATTGTAGCAGTTTCATGTGGATGGGAAAACGTCACCTGACTAAAAGTCGTTGACTTTTGTAATTTTCGACAAATTTACTGCCCTGCAAGAAATAAGGGGCATAAAACCGGAACATCCTTAAATTTCATGAAACTATGTGCCAAGTCATTCAAGCATATCAATCGGCTCCTGGTCGATTAATGCATCAAGCTTTGTCAGTTTGTGGTCGTGAGGTAACTTTTCTCAAAGTTCAACAACGTTTGCTGGAGTAAAGCAATTGGTCTACTTTGACATTCTGAGATTCAGACCTTCGAAACTGAATGCATCTTTCTCAGTAAACGCTCAGCCATACTCCCAGTACCTGACCCGATGCTGTTAGGATCCTCCATGAGAGCTTAGCGATCAGTAACTTTGCGATCAGTTATCTTAAACAAGATAAGATCCTCCTTTACAAGAATGTTTCATCCGACCAGTTGGTACGTGAAATCACAACTAACAATTTTTCCATGAAAAATTGCAACACTCTCAAACTTTAAACGTGGATAATTAGAGACTTAGAGTACATTACCATACGCGGTCTGAATAAACGACAAGGTAAATGGTGAATTTGACGATAAACCGACGTGTTTGTCAGAAGAAAGGAAAAACTAAGCCTCCTTCAATAAATTAAAATGTCTTGCTGGATTAGTAGATTAGACGAGACTCATCTAAATCGATTGCATCAAATGCTTCGGGGAAATTTCCGTTCTTTGAATAGTAAATTCAAGTTATATATATATATATATAATCCATAATGGATGGTAAGACAACTGACGTAAAGAGGCCACTAGCGAACTACCAATATAACTCATATAACTGGTGTCGGGAACGGGAAAAGACTTGGAAGTCTATTTTTCCCCACAAAAATGATGCATGAGTTACAATGGAATTTTCCAGTGGTCTTCACTAGACGTGAACAAAGGATATGTGACAATCGGTAATTCAATTAGAACGCGACTTCTGAAAAACTACCTTTGTACCGCGGATAGGACTTTCTTATTTGAACACAAAGGAGGCAAAAGGGACAAATATTTTAATAGTTTTCCGAAAGTTACTAGCTTGGAATTTCGTGCAGTTAAGGTAATCCACCTGTGAATTCTCATCGGGTATGTATACGACTTCTTTAGAAATAAAAAAACAATCTTTATAAGTGGTCGAGTTGAGTATCAAGCAGTTATTTTAATTATATTGTGTATGGCCATTGGCATTTGATAACTAAGTTTGAAGCAAACTGACAATTCATCTGGTCTTAGTAGTTGAATATTTTGCTTTCGGTTTGTTGAATTATGATGTTGGGCATCAGAGAGTTGCATTTATGTATGTACCATTTCTTGTCCTTAATTGCTGTGTGTGGATCCTTGATTTGATTTTCGATTTGTCAGGTTGGCATAACTTCTTCTGAATTTTGTCTGACCCACCGCGTCAAACTTACACAGGAGGTACTCATGAAGTTGAAATTTACGATGCCAGTGAGGTAGAAGGGCTAAACCAGTTGGATAGCAAACTTCAAAACAAGCTCGACAGATCGACAAAAATAAGGCTGACAAATAACTGATGAAATACATCAAATAAGCAGATGAATGATCACTGGATCAATGACGTGTAACAGGTCGCCAAGATTTAGAGTGAACAATACCTCCAGACTTTTCTGCTTAGAATCGCTAGCGGTAGGACATTTCATGTGATTAGGCGCTTCGCAAATCAAGGTTGTCTTCGTTAAGAGTCTTCGTAAAATAGAGATTAAGTAGAAAGAAAATGCAGAAAAGCCGGACTTCATTGTGCAGCTATTTCATTCTTATTAGGAAACATCAGAAGTGCGTATCTCACGGAACTCCACTATGGACCATCGAACCCCCGACCTCCCGACTATTAGTTTCAACGCTTAACCTTTTCATCACCAGCGGATGCCCTCGGGGTGATTATTTCGCACTTAGACAGGATACAGCGCCATTCCTCCTTCGGTCACACATCACATCCACATCATGCGGTCGCATATGTTGACTGGCTCCTTGAGTGACAATTTTTCAGATGGAAGTTTCATTCATCGGGTGAATTTTTATCTTGCTCTGTTACCATGATTTAAGCTTGAATTGCGTTTTATCCCTTCTAAGGTCAAGTTGATCCGACTCCTGGCCAGCTGCCTGTGGATGATTGGCTATGTGCTGAAACTACCCGTCTGGAAGTCGCATGTTCGAGGCTTCTTACTAAACTTTCGTGAGATGCGCACTGCTGATAATTCCCATTAAGGGTGAAATAGCTATACGGTGCTTCATGGCCTTTCAGCATCGATTGGCCTCTTTGCAGCACGCTATCTCTATTAAGAATGTCATCTTTCTTGCCTTCTTGCATTAAAACAATTTCTTGCCCATTACTGCCCAAGCTCACGCAACGTCCATTCTCAGAAACTCATTGTTCTATTCTCTGTGTTTCGAAGACTTGAGTATGTGTATGAACCAATGACCAGTAGACATCCGGAAGTTCACAGACGTATGGAATGTGTTGATGGATCGATAAGGAAAAGTTCACTTTTGTTTCTGAATCAAATAGTACTGGAAGATTACTCAAAATCCGCAAATATCAAACTACCCATTTTGCCCTGTATGGGTTTCGTCAGGTAGGCCTATTCCCCAGCTCCATCAACTTCGTTATGCCCATAAGCCTAAAAGTATACCCTCGATTAAATTGCTGTTTGGGTTGGGATTGATTACCTAAGCTTCCGGGGTCTGCGCTTACCTGAGGAGCCCCAAATATGGCATATCCGCTAGTGGTATGCCTGGCGATTTTGAGCAACCACACGACTTATTTCGGAAGCGACAGAAACTTGTATAGACGTAATGCATTACTCATAAGGTTGCTGAAAACTCTTCTATAGCTCAAGAGAAAATCGATTTATTATCTTTGCACCGCAACCTTGAGGTAGCCACTATGCGAGCGAACATCAAATTTCTATCGACCACGAGGGACTACATCGAGTTTCCAGCTTCAACAATTTCATCGCGCATATGAACTTAAAAAGAAGGAAAAATTTATGGAAGCGACTTTCTAGGAAAAAACATGCGACAGCATATACACAGGCAATTTGTATAGCCTCTTCAAATCTTTACCCTGTGTTGGCGTAGCTGAGGTATAGTGGAACCTTTTTTCCCCTTTTTGATGTCGTATTGCTTTATACGGCTAGCACAAATATCACCGGTATCCCAGATAAGAGTAAACATGCGACTGCACGTCAAACAGTTTATTTCGATATGATCGGTTCCTGTAATTCTAACTTACGCGATCACCTCTGGACACCAGTGCATTGCTTTTTCTATGTGGTTTCCAGCACACCCTTGAATGGTCGTTATTTGGACCATAAAATTTCTCGACAACTCCACTGGACTTTAAGGTACTTGTCTTATACTTTTCTTGTGTCGGATTGTAGTGATTAGAAATATTCACTGTGTAAGTTCGTGTAATTTGATACTAATGACACAATTATTTGCTCTGCATTACAGGAAAGTTCCAGAATATTTTCCAAATGTGATATAATGGACGGTGTTAATCTAGGCTGAAAATGTGTGACGAATTGTGCAGGTGTCTGCTGCCCGTCAAAAATCATCAGCATCGTCCACCTGGCAAATCTACAGGAAAATTTGAATACGCGTGATTCGATTAGAGAATTCAGTCACAACCAGTGCTGTTGCACTTTGCTCCTGCGTCATTGTCTTATTATTAGGAGCTAATATTTGCTTTTATTCTCATTGCTTCCAGTAATATTTGAAAATTTATTCCTCAGGAGATTTGCCCATAACGACTACTGAATCTACTGGATATATGCCAGTATATGACCTATCATTTACTCGTTAGGTGTAACGTTGCAGAGTTAATTGCTGTGCTATGATTGTGGTAACCAGTCCCACAATAGTTACATGCTTAATTCCTCCATCAGCATCATCGGCAGCGTAACATTAATGTTCAACACTGATGCCCCTCCACTGTACAACTACAGCTTAGTTGAAGGTCGTATTGTGAAGAACAGAATGCAAACAGATAGGGAAGTGACTTAGCGATAGCTTGCCACAATCATTCCAAGGTGTCAACACTTCCAGATATCCATCCAAGCAATCCGAGTAAAAGAGCTAAGGCACTGACAGATTCACCACGATTTCTAGCAGCGCCTCCAACCGGGTGCACAGAGAATCACGCTTCCCCCAACCCGGAAGTTGCGTCGCACCGGCAGTACCCAGACTTTCACACTCATGGTCAAAGTCTGACCTCCTATCCGCTTGCGCCACTCAGAACTGGGAGCTCAAAACAGTAATTTTTCACCAAACGATGATTCGGCATGTGCATGACAAAACTGCTTAGCTTTTGGTATTGGACACTTTCTAACCTTGGGTGTTTTCAGACTTTTCCAGTTGGCTACAGAACTGTTGTGAGAGTCATAAGATGTCCAGCAAACCGTGAATGTTTAACAGCTCTTTCTACACCAAATCATTGACCAAATGAGACTGTTTATTGGTTGTCAGACCCTACCACCTTGGTCCAATGGGGTTATTATTTCCGGAAGGAAATAATTTCATTATATATATTTACTTACTCAATCTTTATGACATATTCAGGAAGGGCACCATGTTACTTCTTGGTAGAAGAAATACCATGTTACAGTTAAAAGAGCCTTCTAATTAGACCGCATCGGTATCGCTTTCACTATTGTGTCGTTCGATCCTGAATAATAAATCAGACATTTCAAAGAAACAGACAGTCAGTTCATTGCGACAGTATATTTATTTCCTCGGGAAAAATGGTGGTGGAAAGACCAAAGACTCTAAAAATATCCCCATAAACATGGTTTGCTGCTGCGGCGTTTGGTAATCGGAGTAAACCCGTGGTGTAAGACATCACCGTGACCAGCATTGATTCGACACAACGTGATAAGAACATAAAGCGTAGTATTCGTCCAACATTCGTTATGATAAGCTAAACAGTTGGTAAAATGGGTTCCGCTTTCTAAAAACGTGCAGTGTAGTTTTTTACAGATCGGTTTGCTTAAGACACATGTGGTTATCTATCCCCTGTGTTCACACAGCTGACAAGGACTGCTTACGGCTCAATGGTAAAACACCGCTTAATTTAAATATCTGAAGCAGTGACGGCTAGAAATGTACTTTTTACTGTAGACTGGTCAACCGATAGATGTAAATGGGCTTCGCAACCGCCCATATTTGAAAGTGCACACGTTACACCCTCGAACCAGATTCGGCCCGTTGTATGTACTTTGCCAGACCTTCTTACAAAAGGCCCGCTTTGACCTTTTTTTACGCGTGTTGTCTCGGCGCCTTAACAAGCCCAGTGCGTTGACCTAGTTACTGCACGCGCCCACCATTCCAAATGGTCGCATTCCAGGGCCGACTGTAGCTATGGCGATCAAATAGCAAAGCTAGCGAGCTCGATTGTAACCTGGGCCAGCGCGATCGACTATGGCAACCAGGTCAGCGGGTTCTCTGTGTCCGAATGGCCTTGTTTAGCCAAATCAAGCGAAGCAAGCTAGCGATTTGATATTGGTTACTATGGTCATTTGATTTCAAACTGAACGTCTAATAGACCACCAACCTTTGTACGCACACAGTATTGATAACTCTGGAGAAGTATGTGTGACCGTTCCTAAACCCCTTTGAGCATGACATCAACAAAGCCCCTAAAGGCAGCAACGCTGCGATGTCAGAAACAACGGTTTTCTTGTAGAGTACAATGGTAAAGGGAGCGGACTCGCACGTGCCATTAACTAACGCTGTCAAATTGCCAATGTCCGGGAATATACTTCAAGAAAAAACTTGAGGTAACGAGCAAGATTTGCGGAAACAACCGTTGTATCATACGCGCTGTCCCACAGTCATTACTTTCAAAGGTGCACTTAATGCAGGCTCATAAACAAGCGATGACTCTACCATAGAAGGACCTAGTTAAACACAGCAATAATGCCTCGGAATTCTGCTATTTTTATTTTATAGAATTAAATTCAGATTTCAGTAAATAGGCTGCAGGAGTACTATATACTTGTCTGGTTTGTACCCGGTCCCAAACTCTGACTCAGCTTTCAGCAGGGTGATGTCTTATATCCGTGTTCAATTTACATTTTATTACGATATCGCTTCTTAGTTTTATCGTTTTGCATGCGACGCAGACATGCGTAGCAGTGTACAGTCAGCGCCTTTGTAACCCAAACAATATTTAGCTCCTACGGCACCCAAAAATATAGACGTATGTAGCATGTTCGCCCGAGAATTCGCAACAATGTCTGGTTAATTACTGCTCTAAACTTATTGCTTCTAGCCCTACCGCTACTTTGTTTGTAAGGCCATAAGTTTGATTTAATGGAACTGTAGCACACAAACGTGGGTTTGAAATAAGCTTGAATTGACCCCTTTAACCATATTTTGTGTCCCGTGCAACCTAAGTGCTTGTTTTTCTGCCTTACCACAGGCCAAAAAGATTCACAGCACCACATGATGCTCTCGGCTACTGAGCCTGAAAACCGCGTTATTTTAGCCTTCCTACTGCCGTTCGACTGTAGTGAACGTAAGCCCGGAGCTCAGCTACCTCCGTTGTCTAACGGAGTGTTCACTAGCTAGACGAGAACATTTCCGCCCATTCCAGTTGTACAAGCAATGATCATCGACACCAAAACACCAGTGATAATTTATTTGGCCTTAATTGTCATAAAACTCTGTGGAAGTGTTTGACAAGGAGTGGGTAGAACAGGAGGAGACATGGACTTCTCTATGTATGGCAAACGATAAAATTCAAGGTGTATATATCTTGAAACAGCAACGAGATAAACACAGGAATATCACACAGAAGTTAAACGATATGTGTGAAACTATCAAAACGTTTTTTTTGTGAACCTTACTGGACATTTATTGACAGGCACTTTAGCCAGGGAGCAAAATCTACCAGTTTCGTGCCATATCACGTAGTATTACTTACCGTGAGCAAACAGAATCACTTGCACCCCAACCAGGAATTTTCAAACATCACATAATACTCATTTTTACGGTCGTCGTCTTAATTTCACGTTAGCGATTCTTGACCTGATAGGCTCCAACAAGACTGTAGAGTTGAAAGCAATACTCTCATTGGTGAGCTGTATTTGGGCAGACGGAGTTTATATCAAAACTAACCTAAACTGTTAGGCATTACTTTCTGTTCCATTGGTTCTGATTCATCGAAACATGCTAGTTTATGCACCAATTCATTGTGAACATGTTGCAGCCAGCTGGAGCTTGTCACATTGCAAAGTCATCGATGGTAGGAGGGATGAGGTTTCACAACAACAGAGTAAGACTGAACTTCCACTCATCTTGCCCACGCCAACCCTTAACATCAAAGAAATCCTTTCTTGGTGCCATAAGTGACGCAAGTTCGTAAATCTTGCTCACGTCCGGATAACCATGTACATTAACTTCGCCGGTAGCGGTTCAGTCACGGCTTATGTAGTTGTAAAGGTAGGCAAACTGGTTAAAAACTCAAGTTTCTCTGTCGAAAGCTTAAGAGGGGCACAGGGAGATCCAAAAATGCAGGAAGATTACTTTGCTCAATGTAAGCGCAAAACTTTAGACCAAAATTGCCGATCAAATTCGAAATTATACCCAGATTAAACTGTACGGGCTTAAAGTCATCTGGTTGATCACCTAGTCTACAGATGTAATTTCGAGAACAAGTGCCTCGATCCCCTGAACTGTGCATTCCTTGAAAATACCTTGAGAAAACTGATCCTAAAGAGCAAGAGAGAGGATAGCCCTACCAGAGCCACTTCCGGACAGTTGTAACTTCTTACACAACCAGAAGTGTGTTAATACAAAAATACCTAAAGTTGGAAATAGATTAAAAAAAGCCTCGGCGGAATCTGTGGAGTAAAGGGCATCTAAGAACTGTAATAAAGCGTCAAGCGTTGATCGGCTGCCTGTATGCCGTTGCTCAAATATTTGGCGTAATTTGAAAATGTGACCACTGCTTGCAGCTCACTTGCTGAGGTTAGGCCTCGGATTATTAGTGAAACCAGTAGCCGTGTTACAATAGGCGTTAGGCTGATACCTCGATGGTTTCCAGTTGCGCCTTCCGAGCACATGTGGAATTGTGCTAAAGCACACGCTCCTTATGTCAGTCACCGATGTTCACCTGTCACTACGCCCAAAATTAGACGCCTCAAATTTTGTTTAAACGCCTTAATGCTCTATTTATAATTAATCAAAGTAATCACATGTGGTCAGAGAGAGGACACCGCAAGGTTAAACTTGTGTCTGTCATTTCCTCTGATTGTGGCTCTTACTCTCTGCTTTATAATCTCAGCTACCAAAGGCTTACAATTGTTGTGTTAGCCAGTTTCATACATTTAGATTTCACATGAGACGGACCATTTGCACCGGTACTGTTTTTTGTTGACACTGGTGGGAATCTTCAAAAGGAAAGGGGCCTTGTGGGCAATTATTATTGTGGTCGAAAAATGTGTACTTGAGCATAATGTAATCGGCCTCTGATTCAGTTAGGCTATTATAATCGGCTTCATGATTACATACATCCTCATAGGCCAAAGCAAGTGGCATGATTTTCATTTGGCTGTGCCATCTGGCTAGATTTCGATAGCCTATGCAATCGATAATAAGCTGCTTTATTCCAATCTGGACTGGTTACTACTAAAACTCAGAAGCAGTTTTCGAATTTCAGGTAAACTTTGCCAGTAAATTGGGGTTTCATAACTTTCATTTGGTAGATTAATAGATTTACCAACTCGGTGCTGCGGCCTGTAGAACATGGTAACCCCATTTGGTCTGATACCGCGAAACGCACCACCGCTTGATAGTTGCGGCTGTTAATAATTGATCCTGTGCCGACTGATTGGTAAATTTGCCTTGCTTGTACATATAATGCGAATACAGCGACACACAAGTGCACACAGTCAGCCGCTGGTTGTTCTTGCTTGGGTGCCGTAGATCGGTGTAGCCTGATGAAAACGCAGCAGGTCATTCGGAATCAGGCTTATTGTCACCAGTGGTAAAACCACTCGGACGGTCCTATTCAGCAAGTCTGAGTAGTCTGGGGCAGGATTTGTTGGAACACGTAGTTCGTCGATAAGACTAAACCCATCACATACCTTTGTATTTTCCCAACTGGTCAGTCCATGCAAGTACCGAACGACGTAAGTCCATAAACGGTAGAGTAGCTTTGAATATTGGTGTCTTCAACGTTGTTCCAAGTTGACAACAACCTATGTCAATTGTATTTCCTGAGGGTTGGAGCCTTGAAACATGTCAGCTGATGATTTCTTCCAACATATTGCACAGAAACTCAAAAAAAACATTCCAAATAAACACACAGCAGATAGAGGTTTTTTATTTTCGTAAGTTATCCCTGCGTCACTTTATCTGACACTACAAATGATGAGGCCACGATTCAGCCACTCAAATTTGATATACAAAAAAATACTGACCGAACTGTGTGACAAACATAAAGCCGTTCGCCCACATTCGTGCTAGGAGATTTATAGGGACCGGTTTTTTGTTGAATACGTTGCAGTAACTGCATCGTAACATTAACAGCATTTCCAGTGGGATTATTTCTTACACCAATATCAACTCACCGAAGAGGAAGAAGCTATGTTAAGCTGAGGCCTACGTAAATGATCACACTAGGCTTCCAGCTTTGTGAACTAGAACAAGAAACTATTATGTTCGTTGCTTTGGGAGATGTTTGAAAGACGAATCGCAAATATTATACAGTGGAAATAACAGGCAAATGTTTACTAGCACTATATGAAATTCGAGTGAAGTTCTCACCCCCCCCCCAGAGTTTGCATGTTTCTGATGTGCCTAATTAGTTGGTAACCCGCAGGAATCTTTGAAACACTTGAAGACGCGAAAACAAAGATGTAAACAAAACGCTCCATCTACTAACTACACCCAGCACTAGTTTTAGCATTTTCATAGCAAAATAGCTCTGTAACAAGCTTGCTGACAGACGCACCTTTCTTGGGTACTCTGTGAAGAACCTGATTATGCTGTGCGAGTAGATAATCTTCCCAAGATATAGATGATTGCAAAAAACTGGGAATTTCATGCTATTTTGGGAGTCCACAGGCGAGGTTTCGGGTGCTAAGAGGTGATCGGTATGTGATCTGGAGGAAGTGTTTTGCCTACAAAATGAACAATTTGGACCAGATCTGACGCAACTTAACTTCGACTAGCTTTCTTCCAACGTTGATCGGAGTTCACCTTTACCCATCTTATTGGAGAACTGCGGTGTTCGTTGACCAATCTGTAATCTTTGTTCTGGAAACGAAAACGCATGCTCCGGTTGTATACATGTGAGGGAGGTTGATTAGCTTCAATGTCCCAACGTTTAAGTCAAGGCATAATCTGTCCCACAAGGCACGCCCTAACTGAACGAGCAAGCAAAATCTCTAATCACACCACTCTGCTTGCGCCGTATCACTAAACAGGGTCGTTTTTTGTCATGGGTTTTTACTCCAATGTGGTCAGTAGTGTTAGCTGTCCTCATGAACCGTCGTTTATCTACAGGGAATCAAACGTTTTATAGTTCTTCCTTATCTTTCGGAACAAGTGTAACCGGAAAGTACGGCGTTCATTACAACTGCTGCAAACTGGCCGTCCGAAATAAATAGTATAGGACAGTCGCCAAAAAAAAAACAGAAACTGACCCACTAAACTGCTGTCCAAATCTAGAAATTATTTTCTCAGCTTCCGGGGACTGCATATACCTGCTGAACCCCAAAAGGGGTGAAAAGGCTAGCGTGCTGTTTTTAACATTTCAGCAACTGTATCATACTACTTTTTTGGAAACAAGGGAAACTTCATTGGATATCTTTACAACGGAAATTCTAGGTAGCCTGTATGCTGCCCACTATGTGAAAGAATATCACTGTGAACCTGACCACGAGGGATTGTCGGAGTCTCCGGCTCCGGGATTTTCATCAGTCACACGAACTTAATGAAAAAGTATCGATGCGTGTTTCTCCAACTTGAACATTTGACATATTTCTGTCAATCATTAGTAATAGTTCCTGCCATGTCTTATGTTTATGCATTTTACTTTTGCCTTCTTCGAACTATGTATGGCCACCTGCAAATGTGCTAATTTGCTTCTACAACCAGTTGCGGGACTTGAGGTGGAATACTTTTCTGTATGACTTACCCTTTGGGGTTGATCCATCAAGGCCTTCATTTCAAACAATACGAAATAACATCAACCCACAGTGTCAGTTTAGATTATTTTGTTTCTTGAACAAGAGAATTGAAACTGATAGTTACTCATGTGCAGTAGATTTTGACTTATCAGGTTTCACAGAACGGAATTCTACGTGGGACACTGAAGGGCCAGAATTAGGTCATCTTTTATATACAGGTCAAACATTTTGGATAAGCCATTTTTCCGTGAATATAAAGGAACCAGTTAATAGGGCCTTGTTTGACTATTTTTCTCTTAATGGATTGCCATTGTCAGATACACCCAGAGCATCAAACTGGTTGCGTTCTCTGAAGTAATGCTTGCAAGAATGCTTCTCAGACGGGAAGCGCCATATTTAGTGTCCTAATTTTCGGTTTATACCCGTTTAAACGGGAGTCTGATGTAGGTCTGTAAATTTTGTTTGCCAGTGAACTAGATTTTCTGAAGGTTGCATGGTTTTAAGTATGATTAATTCAAGATACCCCGCGTGCGAAACAATGCCAGTTGCTCAAGTTGAATTTAGGTACGCCTCAAGTAGACAGGATTTGCAGAAAATCCGCAAAACTTGCTTTCGAATCAGAGTTCTGATTGCGTGCTTATTTGCACACAATAAACTTGCGGATTGCAGACTTCTCTTCAGTTAAAGTGTCAAAAGTTGTCGAGTGTTTTCTTATTGTTATGTTTAATGTGAGTCAATCTCAGTATTTATTGTACTTGAAACGTTTGTCTATGGAGGTACGCCCCATAGTTTCATTATATGAATACCGTGAATCAGTCAAAAGGTGTGGGCAAAACTTATAGGAAAATATCATGGTTTTTTGTCGGAGTTGGTATTCTTGGCAAGTATTTCCTAGCAGTACGGTAAAAAAATTTCCCGAGACACATACGGACGAAGTGCAAACCTTTCATTCGGATTCCAATGAACTGCACATTCAGAAAGCTGATTCACCTAGGCGACAGCGCTCAATTACTCTTCCAAGCGTGTTGACAACTTAGCATCAAATGAATAATTCTGCCAGAAATTAACGACCAGGAACCCAGCTGCAACCACACCATTCTGTGTCGTGCATGCCCATAAAACCTTTTCATATAGCCGCGAAAGGCCGAGGGACAGCTACAGTCACAACGTTTTCCACAAATTCGCGCATTGGTAAAGTACACTCGCACCACATTTACCCATTTTCTCACATGCTTTCTTGCGTCATGGTACTTGTCTGCTTTACAGATGAATTATAGCCACCATTTTTAGCTCAACGTAATCGAAAACATGAAAACTTTGAGTTTGTGGTGTGACGTTTAAACAAACAGATTTCCGGCTGTTAAAATCTGCCGTGTTTTTTCTACCTTAGTGAAGCGAATGGATGTGTTTCATATCTGCTGCCGAGTCGCATTACTGGGCAGAATTGCACAAGAAAGTCTTGAGAGACTCTAGTTGAACTCAACTACATTGTTTTTCCTCGGAAAATGACAAATCTCTTGTATGCACGAGGAATCCAACAACTATAGCTGGTTCAACGTGTCCGCCTACCATAAACAAGGTCAATTTACAAGAAAAAATACACACAATCTATTATGAATGATCGCAATACACCTAGAATTGAATTCTCTTATGAAAGTCAGACCGGTTTATTTTGAATATTTTGTTTTGAAAATTAAATAGGAGTCATGCTTTTGTCAAACATCTGTCCTCAGTTTTCACCTGGAGGACACAGTTCTCGTTTCGTCACGCCTATTTCACATATGCAAAGCAGTATCTCAGGTAACATTTTAGGTGATTCTCTGTGTAAAAAGATACGGCTGAACAAATCTTACCGAGGAGTCGCGTGTCACAATAATGCACACCGGGTCTCCTTTTTCCTGGTTGGAACAGCAAGCCTTTTGCAAGCGGAATTAAAAACGAAATAGGCGCTTCACTGATGCAACCAACATGGTACATTGCCAACTCAATCCCTTTCAAACAACATATCATCCTACTGAGTACAGTACACTTCGATCACTTGTATGCTCAAAGCTGAGTTGTTATTTGAAAGACTTATATCCGTCTTCAATCATCCTTTCATGAAAAAAGTCTGCACCAAATGATTGCTCCAAATGCCTCACAGCGTGGAGCTTACCATAAGCTTCCTGTATACGATAATGTTTAATAAACGCAGAAAGACCCGGGAAGTAGTTTTGTTCTAATATTTTTAGCATCTGAATAATTCTACGCATTCGGTAGTAGGAGCATGCTGTCATTATTTGTAGGCGTGTTATTAGATGTTTTTGCCCGCTGACCAGGTGCAAGATCTCAAAGAAAGCGCAAAATCTGGTAGGCCTATCATCTGCAAACCCAGACGCTTTTTTATAACAAGGTTGAGTGGAAAACTGGAGTGTTTTATTAAACGGGACTATCCAACCTGATAACGTAGGGCCAAACTACAGTGGGTTCAATGTCTTGGCAAGGTCAGCTACTTTCTCCGATTCCAGCAATGTCCTCCTAGTCTAGCACCACCTGAAGGGGATCGAAATAGAAGACACCATAAAATCTCTTTGTGCGGAATTTTTTTCTAAGTTTGACAGTTTCGTAAAAATGTTAAACTCATCTATCGATTCTCGATCTTATTAGATTTCACCAGCACTATATATTGTTGACCCTACTGGAATCCGAACTCCGGAAGTGACGTAAGAGACTAGCCTGTTATATCGCCGGATCATATCGGACGCATCTAAATTACCATAGTGATACTGGCTCCCCAGTCAGGACCTCGCTTTCAGATAGCGCACAGATGTTCGGGACCTACAAGGTTACCGTCATCGACAGCAACATACCAGTAATGCATACAAGTGCTTAACAGTCATACAACCACGAGGGTAGAAAGCCTTCGTAGAAAGGAAAGAAAAGGGAAACGTAGGGACTTCTGCTAAGCAGACCTATATCTTCAAGGAAAATGATCAAGACTAGGGTAGATGCACCTAGCTGCTTCAGTAAAGTAAACAAATCTGAGCATGTTATCAGTAGTACGGCACAATCGTGGTCCTATCCTTAGGAGTTTATGCAGCTAACCGAGGTCTCCATGGAATAGGTTAGCTTCGGTGGACTTCATTATCGGATTTAAATACCCCGGAGAGATCATTTTCTGCGCTGAATTATGGACCATCTTATGAGACGGACTCTGGTAAAAAAAATTCCTCACAAAACAATCAGACCAGGACATCTGTTCTGTATAGTTGATGCGCAGTCTGCCAATCATACGATACCTATTGCACGTTGATCGGAGGTTCGTTGGGATATAGCAACTAAATTATTGTTCCATGCGAGTAAACAGTTTGGCTTGATCGTACTGCACGAGAGCCAATTTAGATCATTCTGTTCTTCTAGGCCATTAGCAAAACTTGCTGGATTCAGTCTTTCAAGGCAAACATTTCTCCTTCCGTTCTTATGAAGACTCATCTTACCATATTTCGCAACCTACTGTCACTTTGTTTTCCTAATTAACTTCATTTCGTTAGGAACCTTAAACGACCAGAAGCATTGGCGACGGCCCACTGCCAGGTGCATTCGATGATAGACTCCATGGTCCAATTGCAGTTAAACCTCGACTCCGGATAATTGCGCTTTTTCGCTTATCAGTGAATATTGTTTGGCACCAGACGTAGATTGACACACAAAGTGACCCACTTCATTCCGTATGTTGATTTATTTTTTTCTTGCCCTAGAAACCCAGCTTCGCCACACAAATTTCACTGTCTGTCTGTTTTTTCTCAGTGTTTCTAGCACAGTAAAGTGTGAGTTTCATATGCCCAGACGGGCATCACTAGCTCAGGTTTTTGGATTCTGTGGGGTTCGCTCCCTTGAATACCAAATCAGGCCACCAAGTTTCCATCCTTTTGTGTATCAGCTTAAAAGAATTGAAAAAGCCACATCTGGCGACCCGAAGATTTCTTGCATGTTCACTGCTGATTTGAAAACCTCAGCTTTAAAGTTGCGATTTTATTCTGGAATGCATTCTTCAGAGTAAGACTGAAAAGAATCTGACAGACGTTTTGCACATCCTTCCAGGAAGCAGCCCAAAAGGATGTACTTTTAACTAGCGGCAGGTTTGAACCTGGAATCTCCTTTGGATTTTCATTGGGTATGACGACCCCCAGCTAGGTTGGAACGGCTTTTTGGAATAGATTGGTTTTACTTACGGGATGAATGATTGATTGGAAATCTCCAAATCTTATCGTACAATGAAAATGCTTGAATTCTGCAGCTCCATTTATGTGCAGTCATTGCATTTTGAACAAAAATTAGACAAATCGTGGTTCATTCGTGATTACCAATCTGCAGATATGACTGAATCGGCTTCCGTTAAGCTCAAACAAAAGATCTTCTTGGAAAAAAGGCCCCTTTGTCGTGTTTTCAAATTGCACATCATTTTGGAAGCCAGTAATGAGGTTGCAAGATCCATTTCATTATGTGAGATAGGCCCAGTGAATTGCAACGTCTCTCTATGATGCCACTGTCGGTCAAGTCGCTGATTCACTGGATGTGTACCCTCCGGAAGTTGGAATACATAAACCTAGACTAAGTAAGTGGATGCATGAGGACATTTTCCACCACGACATGCTGTTGTCCTGGTATAAGGAAACCGAGACATTCAGCTAGAAATCGTGTAAGTTATTGATCTCTGCGTATGTTTCACGCAGAATGACTCTTAACTTCTGTGAGCTGTGGTCTCATTTTATTTCACTTACGTATTTATTGATAAACAGACCTCCAGGAGAGGAATGATTTGTTTACCAATCATGATAATGTCCAAACATTAGCTTATTCATTGCCCTAGTGCTTGCATATGCATGCGGCCCAGAATGTACGTTTTCTCCTCCAGAGGCGGACAGCAAATGTTCTCTTAAACTGTGAATTCGCTTTAATTGTTTTCCCTCTTTTGGTTTAGATGCCAATAATTAAGCGTTTGTGCTCTTGGCTATTTAGCATCCATTTCCTGCATATCAGTCATAAGGGTGAAATATTTTGATATGCTTACCCATCCACAGTAAGGCCAGCACGAAACAGAATTTTTGACCTCACTCGTGAAGGGGTAGTAATATTTGAGATTTTCGACTAGGTTCCGGCGGCAAAAAGGTGACAAAGCGGAGTGTCGGGGATTTCAAAAAGTCATTTCTGATACAGAATATTCAGTAAACCTGTAGTATAAATATGGCGCTCACCAGGGTGATTATCCTTGCTTATGAGTACAAATTTCGATTGCCGCTTTAAAACAACTACCTGACTGAGCTGGTTATTCGGATAGTTCCGTTAAGTACACAAATTGCTTCTTCTTTTGTCGAAGAACTTCATTTATATTCAGTTTTCTCAAAGCAGAAGCGACGCCCGTATCATAAACTGGTGACAAAACCCATGATATCTTTTAGGACCATGCAAAAGTCAGCGTGAAATTATTTCGCACGCAAGAATGACCTTCGGTTCTTTGTTCTAATAGTTCTAGAGACTCATTTCAAAAACTAGCTTTGCTTATCGCTTAGGCATGGAGTACTCACTATGATCTCTCCCGAGGTTGGTGTCTGCTGAGAGAGGTACACTATCTCGAATACCTCTTAGAGGGGATTTGTACTACACGTCCGCGTAAATTACACCCTGAACTTGACGTTCATTTTATTCCAGCTTGTCACAAAAGCCCAAAACAAATATTCAAACTGGCTTAGAAATTCCTTGTGTGTGATGGGCTGGTATCCGTTTTCGGATTTGCCTGTCACGTCTAAGGGAACCGACGGACGGCCGTGTACAGTGGGTAGTGCCACTTCCGGTTTGCGCGGAGCCGCACGCGCATTCATCGGACCATCTTGCAACCCAGTTGAACAGGAAGGAACAAGTACGCAGGATGAACAGGAGGGGGCACTTCTGAGGCCATCAGAAAGCCAAACTGGTGGCCCACAGTTGTTACTTTAAGGTGATACAACTGAAGAGTTGAAAATTTTAGTATATACCTCGGGTAACCTGGTGTTCCGCACTACTCAGTAGGTATTTCCTGGTCACACACATATGGCTAGCTAATTCTAGCGGCCAAACGATGGGAACATTGAACGTCGCTTATGGGACCATCACCGGCTTACTACACCGAAATGCCTCGTGTGCTAGACCATTTTGGTGGTTTCAGCCAGCGGAACAACGATGATGGTAGCTTTGGATGCATTTTTAACAGCTAAGGTAATTCTCAGGGCATCAGTGCTCCGGCTCTAAGTTGGATATAAGTGAACCAACGAACGCCAGTTCGTATCGTTTGTCTTGTTTAATGCATCTGTTTCCCGCTTCATGACATCGACCAAAATGCCCAGATATCAAAGTTATTTTTATACCAAAGTTTCGTTTCTCTGTTTTCATGTGACCATCTAGAAACCAGTCCCCTCTATCCGGGAAATTAGTGCTAGTCGCTGTGTGATCATTGTCTGCATGCCATCAAAACGCGTCCGCCTGAGGGCCTCTGAATCCGGCACTCGTTTAGCCCAGTGACCAACACCAATTGACCGCCTCCGGCAGTCTGTGAAAACCGCTCAACCATCGGGAATTGCTCCATTACCTGTTTAGTGTTTCACTGCAGCACAAGACGTACAGACTGGTCGCCAGTCACAGGTTTCGTCCCCTCCATACTTGTTTCTCGAATTTGCCAAAAGTCGAACCAGCCTTGGCGACACAATATTTCAATTTACTGTCGACGGTTAAGTGTGCATACCGTGTACTTTCGATCCGTGTTCACGTAGCCATTAGATAGGGCCTGATGAAAGTGAAAACAGGGACGTGTAACCTCTGAGGATTTTGATCCATTCTTTAGCATTTTCGCTCTTATTTCCTCACGTAGGTTTTGAATAAAGTTGACCAAGTTCGGTAGGAAAGAATAGTTCAGGTAATCTCTCGCTTGACAGAGTTGAAGACCTTCGTAACGTCTATGAAGATTGGTTGTAGTGGCTAGCGATATCCGCTGGACTTTTCCTTAAGCCTTCGGGTAACTAATAGTAAGTTCATTTTTCTGTAATCAGCGCTAAATTCGAAGCGTTCTTCGGGGTTGTGTTTTGATCAGTTTGACTCTCAGGCATCTCAGTGACACATGTACCAGGAACTTGTCCGGTTAGCTCATCAAACTGATACCTCTGGAGTTGCCAAGTGCATTTTTGTTTTCTCTTCCATTGCAGAGTGGCACGCTCGGGACATCCATGAACCTTGGTATATAATCCTCTTTCTCTGACTGCCGAAAATACATAAAGAAGAACTGCCGCACCACCGAATGAAAGAACTTCTCGAACCCCTACGTAGACAGTCTTCAGGAAAACTTTCAGTTCATGCAGTCATTCCAAAACATGCATGTCAATAAAATCGCTGTTCACCACTTTGCACTTATTTAAAACAACTGAGTGAATAGAGGGATTTTTCAGTAGCGCGGATATTCATCTGCTGATGTCACCTCTTGAATCCACAGAGTAACTTTTACGGTGCACACATAAAGCAATTTGTGTTCAGTGTCATTACCCACTGAGACAGGCTATCCAGTCGGTCCAAAGCTAGCAGATTTTGTGAGCGAGCCTGAGCACACTATTTTGTGATCTTTGTAACTTTTTATAAACGTTATTTAGACGATACTTTAATCATTCGCAAATCCCGTGTGACATCGACGCATCTCCTTTGGTCTTCTAACTCCGTTCACTTTGCACTCCATTTCACCGGATGGGCAGAAGATGCCCGTCCCAGTTCCTGAACGTTGCATTGTCTAGGCGTCAAGAGGCATTAATTCAAGAACAAACAGGTGAAAAATACGGCAAGCTGTCGGCATATTCTCTTATCCCATCGTTACAAACTTTCTGCTCAATTGCTTTAACGCAGATAGTCGCTTCGGTGCGTATACTGCCTCGGAAACAAGCTGATACCCGTTTACAATCCAAAGTTCATATTGTCTTAAATTAGACATCAACATCTTCATCTTACAGGTTTGCTCTCACCTTGCGCTATAACCTTACAGAGAACCGCATTTTGAGGCCGCCTTCCCAAGACTGCACCAGTCTAATGGTGTGTTTGGCACAGTTCACTTCGCATTTATTGTCATGAATTATATAAACTTAGTGCATTGTTGTATCGAAGATAGCCCTGACTGATTGTACGTCTGCTCACTGAGCTTCGTGGTTTTGTTGCAAACGTTACTTCCTCAGTCGAAACGAACTCATTCAGTCTTCAGTGGAAGTGCTTGGTGGGTGGGAGTAGATGGAAGGTGGTGGTGCAACGGAAATGCTCAGCTCAATGAACAATTCGATGCGGATCCTTACAATCTGAACTTCCTGTATTCTATTCAACTGCATAACACCGATCATCCTTCGCGGCCTTTCTGTGTCCACTTACGGTTGCTTGGGCAGAAAGATTTTGTACTTTCGTGGGTTGTACTGGGGAATTCCTACTGCTTCATTGGCCTTCCATGAACTGGCTTCTGATTGGTTCCTGAGTTTCTAGCTGAGCAGTTAAAGCCGGAGTTAAAAGCACGATTCGGTATGTGCGCAGTCGTACGTCAAATGTCGCTATCCAAAAGAATTCACCGGATCAATTAACCGGAAATCTAATATCCCCGGCCTATAGAAAGTCAAATCGGTGATAAATTCAACGAATTGGACAATATTCTAACAGACTGGAGGTGCAACTTTCCAACGCTTTTCCACCAGCCAAGAGATTCTGCTTTGAGCTATATCACCCACCTGTTTTATTACTGAGTGAAGGTTCAACTGGTTAACTTATAAACCTCCCTGGAGCTGCTGAGAGGCACAAATAATTAGAAAATATGAAAGTAGCGAGAGTGGACGACTTACATGTTGCACTATTAAAACTAGGAGGACCAACTCTGGGTGCAAAAGGATTGGGTTCAGTTTCGGCTTGCGTACTCGGCTCAAAGTAAACCGCCTTGCTTTTGTCCTAACTCCTTCGGTCATAACTATTAGTTAATTTTATATAGGCTATTGATACACAACTCCTTGATATGTTCCTGTATCTTGTCTGGAATTGAGTCCGAATCTTCGTAGTCCGCGTGCATCTGCTGGTCATCCACAATGTGACAGTTAACCTGTTCGTCGGTCTCTGATGTTGCCTTGAGGACGTTTTCTCGCCATTCGTTGAGACATCATACGCACGCTTATCGCTGACTTCTCCCTGAATTGTGAACAATCCATTGCATATTATTGTCCAAGTTCGTAAATTAGCAACAGGCACCAAATCAGAAGTCAGTATATTTCATTTTCTTGTACCCGCTATTACGATTCTACACAACATTTACCTCGTTAATATTTCGGTCATATGTCCGCCTCTCCCATCATCTTTGTTTCGATTCTCGTTGTAGAAGACAGCCATTAGAATAATAGGATCAGTTATCTTGCGTTGTGGAGAATATTTTGAAAACGCATGACCATTACAACATCGATACACTTGTGTGATTGCGACTAACTTCCTTATTGGTTATGCTTGCATAGCCGGACACTAATTAGAATTCTTGTAGTGATCGTTTGCTCTAAAGGGGCAAATTCTGTGGTAGGCGTATCGTTAATACAGGGGCATGTATTTTTAACAACCAACGTGACCAATCTAATCACCCAATACGATGTGGATTTTGGGTGCCTGTTGCAAGGAGCTTGTTTACAGATTAAATCGGACCGATGCAGCAGAACAATCACTGCTAGCCCAAAAGTCGCAACCCGCAGGAGTGTGGTAGAATTATTCGCAGTTTGCTAGTGGCCTCTTTAGGTCAGTTGTCTTACCATCCATTATGGATTATATATATATATATATATGCAAAACCGGTATCAGCACCTGTACAACATGAGTATCCCATTGTTTTCACGGGAGTTTGGATTTCGACACATGATTGACGATTTCCCTTTACGACTTGGACATTGGTGCCTCACATGGAGTGTATTGGAACCTTTCAAACAACGACAAGTTCTCGAAATTTGCCAACCCGAAGACCCAGTCAAATTGGATTGCGTGATTTCAAACCATTTATCAACAAATCATTTACAAATTACCACCGAAAAAAGTTTAAACTATAGAAAACATTATCAGGGAGAATTTCGTATGCATCCATATTTGTAGAACACTTTGAATTCCGATATGCTTTGATAAAGAAAGAAGCTAGGCAGAGATTCGATGCAAATGAGTTCACCTTCAGAGCACCACTGTTCCTGAACGATGCAAAAACATTATGTTTGAAAGTCATACTTCCTAAGAAGACAGGAATTTCAATTGTTTATAGTATAAGGGGGTGAGTTTGACTTCATATGCGTATTTATTGGTATTCTTGATATCTGTATTCATCCTGTTTACTGAGATACTGAAGAACAGGTAGTGAAGAGCTGGGTAAACCTCTGGGTTCGAGTGGTTGAACACTCGACCCAGAAGGGATAGTGACAGTGTCTGAAGGTACTGGCGTTTCCATGAATGAATATCTGTTACGGGATCTAACGTGAATCTCCGCACAGCTTTGCTTGTCCAATGGATCATGGTCCGTGATAATAGCCTGCGCAGATGGTGGTCCAACAACTGGGGGTGGTGGAAGGTCACCGGTTTCAAAATAACGCTTTCCAATGACACCTTTTGACTCATTTTCAGTGACTGGCTCAACAGGCTGACTTTTGTTCTTTGTGACAGAACTGCTGTGTGAATTTCTAAGCTTCTCAGGCACTCCATTCGCTTGAATCTTGGGCTTTTTGGCTCTTATCGATCTAGGTGGCAGCACTGTCGAGACGTGGGGAGATTCTGTCATCTTGTCGATTTTCGACTTTTGCTTGGATTGAGCTACCGTGACTTTACTCCAATGCGTCTGCAACTGAGGGTTGTTAGATTCCGTGGTGTCATAATCATACGGCCTCGGGAGTTTGGTGTACTTATTATTGGCCGTTTGTGCTAATTCATTCATCGTCGGCATACTATCCATGAGTGACTCACTATTGTCACAGCTGGATGCATATGATGTTTGAGCAGAGGAACTTGAAGACTGGCACCGGTTGAGTACGGTTCCTCTGGTTTCGGGAGCCTGTGAAACAGTATTCATGCATTTGAGATATGTATGCTGAATTTGATAGGCAGAAGGCGGCAAAATTTTGTTTTGTGAAATTAAAGAAGTGGTTGCGTAGGGAGTGGCGGTTGCCGAATCACTGATTAGCACTTTGGAAGAATGGGATAAGAAGCTTTCTGTCGTGGCAGCTGATCCGTCTCCAAAAGAACTGGGATTAAAACCCAACGCTAAATCGTCCACCGCTGGGTAAGGTTTTGTAATCTGATACATCGGTTGTGGCGACATCTGAAATGGCGGCAACATATCGTGAGGATATGAACAGAATTCTGTGTCCCATTCAATGTGGGAGGCCAGACAGCGAAGCGCTTGATTGTTCTCTGGCATTGTGCGAATCGACCGATCCGTGCTGATGGACATACTGGGACGCATCGTGCATTGCGGCTCTTTAACCAATGAATGTTCCCTGCTTGATGTTACTGAAGATGTCCTCGCTTCTTGATTACTTCCATCGCGCTGAGCATCGGGTATACGCTTTTGTTTTTCTTGAGAGCTTGGAAGTAAGTATTCCGTGTGTGAACCAGATCGATCACAAGGACTAGTATGCCCACTAACGCCATCAACATTAAGGAGCATCCCGTTTGCAGGCATTTGAGTGACATTACTTAAGTGAAACTTGTCTTTCATATAGAGCAGGGCATCATGGTTACCTTCCTGATCACTCAAGGCAGCCGCAATCTGTAGCCCGATACGCTTATGTGGCTTTCTGCGTCTATGATGAAGCCGGAAGCAACAGGATGAGGCCAGCGTAATGAGAACACACCATGCAATCACACTACCGATCAGCGTTCCAACAAACCAGGGCTTGTTAAGCAGTTCCACATTTTTCGGTTCAGTTTCGGTCGCGTAGATAGATAGATCCTTGCTCTGTCTCGGTAGTAAACGAATCGGTTCACTGGGAATGCCCACCCCAGCGCAAGTCATACAGGCCAATTGGAACAGATAGATGTCCGACATATGATGTAACTCAAGTAGAGTTTCGGACAAGAGATACGTCACGTTGATGGTCTTCCGTTCTCGTGAATTTTCTTCAAAGATATAAATCAAATAACCGCTTAACGGTCCATTCCAGTGGGTAACGATGGGGGATTTCCAACTCAACTTAACATGTCGATCGTCAACCCAATGGACGGAAATATTGTTTGGTGCAGCCGTTGGAACACCCTCAGGTGTGAGAAGAAAATGTGGCTCACTGAGAGTTTGACGAAAAATGGACGATAGCGAGGGATCTGTGGGAATCGGATGTATTATGATAGAGTAGCAGGTAAATGGGTTCAGATTGTGCAGCCAGCCAACAAGACGCTCCGGCGGATTTTCTGGCGGGTCTAGGTCTTCAGGGTGACCAGATTTTAGCCAGGGAACAAGAACGCTGAATGTGGAGGCATTCTGCTGGGTCGATTTACGAAGCTCCTCCATCAGCGTCAGCTGACTCTGAAGAAGTATTTCTTTAGTTGAGTCCCGGGCAAAGCTGCAGTAGTCCCTAGACGACAAAACGCCGGATAGATAAGCGCGATTCCTTGATTTCTTATTGAAAATACCAACGCAATTACCAAGTGGAGTTATGGTGTATGATAGTTTGAACAATTTTATCACATTCACTAAGAACGAAACTGGCGACAGTCTCCAGCTAACTTTTGCTGTGGACTTCGAGAATATGCGCATCTGAACATCATATACTTCAATACTCGGTGGTGTGTGGTGGTACATTTGGACTTGTCCCCCTTTGCCAGTGTCTTGACTTTCTGTAACAAAACTTCCCAGGGTAGTCACGGGACCCAGTGGTCTACTAGCCCACCCGATTCGCCCATACATCCATCGAGATCGAACCAAAAAGTAGTATTCTATGCGTTGCTCAAGGCCACGTAGTTGAACATTATTTGTTGGCCAGTCTCGTTCAACGACAAGCCAACCGTCTGCTGGTCTATCCGAACGATAATATTCCACCCAATAGGCAACTGAATTTATCACAGGATTAGCCACATCTTCGCTAAATTTATGTTTCCGTACTGCGGCAAGAGAAGGAGGATCCCAGCTGATAGTCACGCTGGTTGCTGTCATGTTCACTAAACGAAGATTTTTTGGCGGTTGCAGTATGCTGGCAAGTTTGGGGGTATCTTTTTTCCATGTGACATATAATGTCGCGCTCCAGCTCGACTCGACGTGAATTTGCCTACGTTCGATTCCGTCAAACCACTCAACGTTACAGCTTGCGCTACAGATGTAAACCCCAGAGTCACTGAGGCGTACGTCCAAAATTCGTAAGGCAGGATGCAAGATGCGATAACGTGTATCATTCGAACTGTAGGTGGGTAGCAGCCTACTCTCTTTCGTTGAGTGTATCCGACGCATCCAAGTGACCTTCACATCACTACAGGAAGTTTGGTCAGCTGAGCTATCCATTAATTCACACACAAAAGTGACCTTGTCCCCTACACTAACTGTCTGGTTGGCTGGTGGCAATCCTATAATCGGTGCTGTGTTGCTAAGCCTGGGCTCCAAACGGAGAGATCGGGTAGACGTCTCGGAATTTGCAAGTTGCGGAGGTTCGCTAGTGACTTCATTGACAATAAGTGATGCGCTTGCATGAATAGTGTCGATTGAAGAATGTGCTGTACACTGATACCTCCCGGCATCACCCGATTTGATGTGTCTAACTTCCAGACGACCATCAGTGTGTACAAAAAATCTCGAACTTCTGCCTTCTGTCGTCGGGTCAGAGGGAAACACCGGGGTCATATCAGGCAGCTCCCAATAAACCGATGGTTGAGGATGACCGGTTGATAAACAAACAAACTGAATAGTTTCACCAACGTTGGCCCGAATGTTTTTGGGCGGTCGGAGGAATCGTGGGGGAGTGTCTACGACCAGCGTAGCGTTGTGTTCAGCTGAACCAGGCACACTACAAATGTAAATTCCAGAGTCCGAGGGTTTCACAGATTTTATCCAAATATAGGATCTTGTTATCACTGTCCTGGAGAAATCTAACGGAGCATCTTGCTTTCCACGCCTCCAGGAAACTGTTTTGGGATCATCCGCTTCACAGAAAAATTTGGCATCTTCACCCAATCTGACCCGTAAGTGCTTGGGGGTTTCAAAGAATGTCGTGGTTGACATAACAGACAAAAATGCTGGGCGGGAACTCCTGGATCCAATTAGATTCGTAGCCATGCAACGATAGTTTCCAGTTTCCTCAAATGTAACCGAGTTAATCCATAATGTTCCATTATCGAGCACTAACAATTTTGATAAGGGGGATGAGGTGGACTCATTCACTCTGACTGTAGGCATGTGGCCTGTACTCTGTTCAGCCACATGTACATCGTCTTTTAGCCAACGGATGGTCGGTTTTGGAAGCCCCTCAGGTGCCAAACAATGAAGACTGACGTTCTGTCCAACTTGAGCAGTTTCATTGTTAGGCTGTTGAATAAATCTGTCATCTAAATATGCTAGCGCACCAAAGACCGGAGGACTGCTTTGTGACCAGCCATATTCGTTTGTTGCATTACAATAGAAAGAGTAGAGCTGTCCGCGAGTTGGATTGGAAACCATGAGCCTTCCATGGTACGGGTTGACATGGATACCGGAGAGTGAGTCTGTCGATGGAATTCGATCTGTGATCAGCTGACCATTGGTTGCATTATGCCATTGGACGAAGGGCTTCGGATTGCCTTCAGCCAGACAACTGAATTCCAAAACGCCGTCAACTGAAAACTGGTCTGTCGGATTTGTTCTGATGACTGGCTTGTTCGGGTTGGTGCTGGGTTGATTTTGTAGCTGGAGTGTAGGAAGGATTTGAAGCGTCTGAAGCAATAGCCCTACGATCGATGATCCCATTTCCTGAAATAACTCCTCCAGCACAGTGGTTGTACATCCAAAAGTCGAGAGCTGAAAATAAAGTACAGAAAAGACTGTTTAAAGTGGACTGACGATCAATCGGAAGTGCATAACTGTTTGTGCTAACTGTTTGTGATGCTAATCAGACTGCAATTTTCGAGCTTTACAGTAGTCTTTATTTACAATTACATACATTGCCAAAGCATAAGATTCGAGACAAAATATTTCGTTTGACAAGAAATTAGGCGTTATTAATCCCGGTGGTATTTTAGGTGTAGAGTTGCAACCGCAAATGATACGAGCAGGATAAATGTGAGCTCTGAATGAGGATGAAACGGATTGTCGGAGCCTCTGAGGTGAAAGCTGTTTTATTTGTCTAAATGACTTAAATAACTCACGGTATTTGTGATGAGGATATCTGCTTCTACTGCCATTTTTTTCCATCAGAGACCTATCTATGCCAGCTTACCCTCACTTTCTGACATCTAGCCTCCGGCACCCAAACCACTGTTCATAGTCTACTACACACACAGCACATCTCATTCACTTCCTCAGCCAGACGGACAGGGTTGCAGGAAAATCCGCGCCGGGAAGAAACTTTCTTTTCCTTTGCCCTTAAACCAGAAGACAGACTAAGGCACCGAGTACGTGCATATTGTAACTGAATAAGCGTATGCTTGATAACGGCGGACACAATATTGAATATCCACGTTCTATACGGTAAAGTTAATTCATCGGGTACCACCCAGTCAAACTGAAATTTAGTCCATTGCATTCTACTGAATAAGGATGCCTTAGTTCACACATTTGAGGAACAGATGACTGGATCCCTCAGATCCTAAAGAAGACGATAATTTCCTCAACAGGCATACGATTTGGTTCATTTGTACGAGACACAGCATAGCTCCTAGAATTTCTTCGAATGCCGAAACATCGCACTAAGCCATCGTTGTCTAATCATGACGGCCTCGGTAGCATGCTAGAAGATGGCAGTTCCGATCTCAGGTGAACACGTAAACACTGGAAAATTCCTTCTCCAAAGCTAGGATAAATACTGACAAAAAGGAGACTGGGATTTCGCAGTCTTCCTACCAGACTCATCAAGAGATTTTCCTCTATTTTTAGAACCAATATGATTCAAGTACTGAGACGTAAGTTTGAAATTTTCCATTGCCAAAAACTGACTTTTTTTAATATAAACATATCTGACTCTAGTTTTCTGCAATCAAACTGCAATATTTGGCTTGCCAGATGGAGTGATAGGCCATCAAATTCACACTCACTCTCAACTACCGATAGGTTTTCGCAAAACAAACATCGAATGTAGGATGGGATTACGCTATAAACATTAAATTCGTTTAACCAGTTTCTTTTGAAGGATGTCATAGAATTCACGAGGTATTCATATACCTCACAAAAGTTGGAACTGCATTTCAGGAACTGTTCCATGCTTCTGTCGAAATTATCGATTGGTCACGTGCGCTTGCGGCCAGATTGCTTCGCTGAGTCAAGTGCTGATGGAGAAACGGCTTGAAATGGAGACAAGTGGGTGACGTTACGAAAGTGCAACTGTCACCAGTGTGCGACCAACACCATCAGAAAGAGCTAGGTGGCCTCATACCTCTCAGAAAATCGCACATTAATTTCACAGATAAGCTAATATGTATCTAAAATTAAGCCGAATAAAGCAAAACTTGTCTGTTGTTCTGATCAAGCTACGATAGCAATTTCAGCTTCAAATTAATATCTCAACTCTCTGGCGATGAATGCATGGCCTTTGGATATGCACTGCTAGTGAGCTCTAATAAGAGCGAAACTCGAGTCCAGTGCTACCCTTTGGTGTGGACTCACCGGAATAATTATGCCAGAACAGGAGGATGACCGTTCAAACGAGAGTGGTGTGAATATGGACAAAAATTTGGATATCATTTGATGTATGAATGGGATTTTGTGAAAACTGGAACCGCTACCAGTGTCACATATCCTGCAAGTATATGTTAGTTTGTGGTATAAACTTGGGCTACACATACAGCTCGGAACAAGATAATGGGAAGAAACAGTTCTATGATGATCTATTTAAAGCAAACAGTATAATGTGAAGCGGAATCTTCTCTGAAAATGTTGGCTTCTGATGCCAAAGTGTGGATACACAAGCGCACGAAAACCTGAAGCCTACAGCGGCACGAATTTTGCAGCGCCTCAGTTGAAAAAGTCACTCCCATGAAAAGACAACATCACCAAATCCTGTCCTAAAGAAATCCAAAAACTAAGCGGACGTAAAAATGATAAATTTGAGGTGATATCTTCTCAACTCTGTTGTTTGTACGGTCGGTTTTACTGCCATCGAACCATGAATTTCAACGATCACTAACAACATCAATAATAGATTTCAAAATACGGTTTAAAGAAGAAGTTACCCCCCTCCCCCTGATACAGGCAACATTTAAATTTTTCTTCGGTGCTCCACTCAAGCGTTCCAGAAACATCTTGAGAAATTATCTCTAGGTGGAATGGGTGGCCAACCTAAGGAAACAAAATCAAGCTTTTGCGAGCATTTCGAAGCTAGAAAAACAGCCCTACAGTTTATCCTCGTTTGAATTAAACTAAATGTCGGGCAGAGCTGAGAGGAGTACGTGGTTTTGGCATGTTTACTGGAACAAAGTTGAGACTGTTTTAAGCCTCAGGCTTTCCAAAGTGTAAGAAAATGGAATAGCGTATGGAGCTTACCTGGCCAGCGAGTTAGTACTGCTTTTTTGAGAGGAAACTCATGCCATCTGCGCTAACCAGTAAAATTTCGCATTCTTAAGTAATGGAACTAAACAGTCTGAGTGCTCCGACGAACTGACTTATAACTCTCATGACGTGTGGTCTGATATTTCAAAATTTGAATTTCCAATTCAAATTCATTTTCGACATAGTGGACTGCTGTTATCCGTGATTTTGATTTTGCCGAATAAATTTTAAAAATTCGCCACCTCCGAAGACCTAACAGAATATTGATTTACCTCGTTTTCTGAAACATGACATTACGCAGTCATTGGTATCCCTATGTGAAAATATAAACGTCCGTTCCTTGTTCATTTTTTTCACATCAAACAACATATTCCAGATTAACAAGATATTTTCCCATCCCCATTTTTAGACGCTCTGAATTTTAATGAGCGCCATCCTCTAAAACATAGAAATGGAAATAAATTGAACAACTCGGAAATATTGCTCTACGTTTCGCAACCGATAAATGTCGAAAGTAATGCACATTGCTTCAAGAACAAAATGGTTGTAACAAAGGGTCCAAAAAATTTGTTTGGTATGTTGCTTGAAGATCAAACTCCAGACCAGTTAGAGACTCACATACCCTACAAAAGAAGCGACACACCGATGTAATCTGAAAATGTGTGTATTGTGTGCGTTACATGTAACTGAATGACCGAGTAAAAAATAAGGTTGATGACAACTCGGAGACTATCCCTATTTGATGAACCCCAAGAAGGGTGGGGTTGATGGGCTGCCGAGACATCTTCAGCGACCTAGTGGGTAGTGTGTTGCGCCAAGAAAATACACTCATTGTCTCGACTATCATGTTCAGTAAAGATTGCGGCGGCGCTTGTGCAGCACATCTACTTGAAGAATAGCACAAACGACCAGTTGAGTGTTTCGTTGACAACGATATAATTTGCAAATGAGTGGATTTCGCTAAAGTCTATCGTTATTATATAATGGCCAATTAGCTACACGCTTCTCAGATAAACAAGAATAAATCACGGCAGGTTCACTTCACAGTTTGTAAACACAAGCTCATCCATGGAACAAATAATGGGTACATTGCTCAGCATTTTTCAGTAGAGTGAAATGCACCCAATGTCATTCAGTTAGTCCATTCTATCTAGGAAGTTGACGTGTGAGCGAAACGACAAACTGACTCTACCGTATCCAACTCTGTCAACCACAGTCGAACGACTCACGGGGAGGTTCGTCATCCGCTCTGTATAAATCACTCTACCAAGTTACTCTCTACGCCCGGCTGTTAGCCCAATATAGCTATGATGGAACCTTGGAAACTGATGCCCACATGTCAGAAACACACCTAGAACAGGTGTCTGGTATGCAGCTTCCGTTCATCTGTGAAAGTTGAGCCGCCAAAAGTGTGCGCCAAGCTGTTCATGTTCCACTGTCAACTGTAAACGACAGTTTACACCTAATTTGTGTCTCGCCATGGATTAGATTTCACCCGCATGCACGTGTCAGTCGAACTCGCGCCATCGCCAAAGTTTCCGTGACGTGAATTCTAGACAGATAAGGAAATCTTGCACCAGTTTGTTAACTGAAATAGGCCCATAGATAAGATTGTGAATGATTTAAGAGAGTAAAATTACCCTCACTGAGCCTGAGAAGGTAAATTTGTTGATTACATTCTAATTAAAGTTCGTTCAGTTACAATGAACGAATGATACCATACCTTACAGAAGCGGATTTAGTGGTTGCACACTCGTAAAGTCGCCCAGGCATATCACGTATCAGGTGAACGAAAATCAGCTGCCAATCCACAGGAACACGAAAAATGGTTGATTAGTTCACGAATAAGGAGGACGCTGAGGCGGAAGAAAATGAAACCACGCATGTTGTTTGCATATTCATAAACTGAGGTCACTGATCACCGTGATCCGAGGCCCCAGTTTCTCAACCGCCTTCATAATCAATTCTCGTCGAGTGACCTTGCCGATAATAGGAGTGAGAAGTACCTTCTGTTCAAATAACTGAAATTCCGAAGGCACCTCAAAAAGCCCAGAGGACGGACAAATTGTCTAGAACCGATTACTTTAGCAACAAAATATCATCCACAATAAAGAATGTGGTGAGAAATGGTAAGTCATTCGATACTTGCTTCAAGTGAGAAACAAGTGATGGAACGCTCAGGGGATTGGATCGTTCGGTGTGTCAAAACCTGAGGCTTTTTCCACAAAAACCATACCTAGTAAAAACAATAGGGTGCGCTAAAATATTTCGTAGAATTTCGAACTGGTCACCCCTTAGATATCGTTCCCGGGATAGCATCCGCTTAAAGCAAGTATTATCAGCTTTGCGCAGCAACTTCTTTCCGATTTATAGCGCAACCCTGCCTCTTTCATGAAATGAGTTGACAAATCTCTAAAGTGACGAAAAACGCATTTCATCAATGACTGACAATACTCGAAGCGTTGAGCTTCCAGCTATTCAGACCTTATACAGAGATCACTCAGAGCGATCGACTACGAGGGCTCTCTACCGCAAGTTTGTCATTCCTTGGAGAGAGTTTTCAATTGCAATATATATTAAGTAGCAGTTCAAAGCTGTTTGTCCTGAGAGATCCACCTATTTGAAGGAAAACAGCTCTAATGAGTGAAATTATTTTTCTCACGCTAACTAATAGTGACTAGGTGCTACACGAGCCTCACAATAAAGTTTGTTTCTCTCCTAAAATACGACTAAAAACGTGCACCTGTAATTGAAGAACGTGAAAAATGCGACGGAATGAATTGTAAGTAAACTTATCTTAGTCGACTTGCCCCTTCTCACCTTTGTCCGAATTGCTGCTACACTCAAAACTTACTGTAAGTTATCTTTTTTCTACCTGATGTTTTTCCCACAAATTTGCGGGAGACCAGCAGAAAACAATCTCGTTAGGGTTTGAACTAAGTAGATGAAACAGGAAATCACCTTACAGCTCCTCCAACCTCGGTGAACGGAAATTACATTCGGATGGGAGCGGCACTGTAATTTATGCACAGGTTTGATATCATTCGGCAGTGATTGGCGTTTATCTTGTCTGCTACATGACCGAAAACCCAAGTTTAATGCAAATGCGAACCTCTCTGTGGACCAACATCATTCGAGTGAAACATCTATCACAGCATTAAATATTCAAATTGAATCAATGAAACATAATAGGATTGAAACAATCATGAACGTTGCACATATATTTAAATGCTGTTGATCCTGTACGTGAGGTTGTCACTGTACAGTAACTTCTGGCTACTTCGTGGCAATGTGCAGTATTTGTGGTGACTAGTTAGCCACTATCCTCCTTTGAGCTCGAGGTAGCTCACTGGGCAGCTCGGCATTATCTCAGCCCTCGTGCTTCTTTCGGGTCACATGACGACTAGGCACCGAAATAGTATTAAGGCTGAATTACATACACACATGCGCCCTCTCGAAGTAAAGAATGGGCTATACCAACCTCAAGAAACGGATGAGGTTTCCCATGAAATTTGGTGCCAGCCAAACGAGTGTTTGCTGAGGCAAAACTCTTAGTAACTGGCCGCCAGCCTCTAGAAACAGGTTGGAATGATGGTTGTCAAGTAGAGAGGAAGTGCTGATACGCCATCGGGAAAGTCGGGCTGCAAAAACCTCAGAATAATTCTGCAGTACTATTAACTTGACATCACCAAAAGCACTAAAGTTGACATCATACCAGCTTTAGCTATGTTCATCAATGCAGCCTGATGTGTGCTCAATGTTTGCTCACGACAATTATATCTAACTAGGTACCAAATTTCTGATATCCATGGTTTGTCATGATCGGCTTCCGCCTACTTGCCGCCAGAACCAACATGATCTTGGAGCACATTCAAGCCAGTTGTGGTGCAGCCTAAACGGAAACCTGGGTACAGAATTGACGATGATATACTGTGGAGTACGACGGTTCGTTGTTTTAAACTTGCGTTAATCTATCTATCTGGCACAACACCTATAATTAAAAGAAATACGAAGGACTGAAAGCTGTCAACAAGCATTTGTGTCCATCCAGGATATTGAGCGTTCCGGAATAACGCGGACGTTGTATTCCTATTAAAAGAACTCCTTCTTCGTCCAATCTAACTGCCGTGCACATACTTCGTACAACAGTATGTCGAAAAATGGAAAGTCGGATGTTCCACAGATTAGTTATTCATGGTAGGAAGTCGTGCAGAAACCTCTTACATAAACCGTGTTATCCACCCGAGAGCAAACGTACTTTGTGCCAGAGTTATTCAGATTGAACAAAGACCTCCAGAACATCGATGTTGCCTATGATTGGCCGATTAGTTAAGCCTTAGCTTCCAGAGCAACGAAATAGTAGTCCATGTTCTCATGGGTATATTATCTTGAGTACTGCGAAAAAAAACACCCGTTTTTTCTTAGGTCGCTGCATCAGACTTTCCAGACGAAGTGTTTTTAAAATGGAAGATTTCACCTATTTGAATGAAGTGTATATCTGTGGAGTTTGTCCAAGTAAACTTCCATCGAGAGCCACGTCGATGCAATACTTGTATGAGTCGGCGAACGGCAGAAGACAATTGCAGAGTTGCTATCTCGTAGCCAATGAACTTTGAGAAGAAAGTTGTTTCTACAACTAGTAGTAAGCATGCTTCAAGGGAAAACCAGTGTTGCATGATGCGCAAAGTTTGCTCAATTATTCCAACACTAACGGCAGATTTAGCTACCAGCAGAAACCAAAAGGGTTTGCCTCAGCCACTTTCGGTATATCGCCAATCAAATAGATTCATAAGGAAGACGATATGATCTGAGTTGTTGCCAGCATAATGCCCTCGGGGTGTAGCATGATCACCTAACGCTTGATGCAGAATTCGCCCTGCAACTAGTAAATAAGAATACTTGAAAAGGAGTTGAGAAAATTAGCACAATCTTCATCCAAAAAACTTCTCGCAAAGCAAGTTATGAGGGGTATCTCAGAGAACAACTACAAGTTCTTACTTATTATTGTATTATTCACTCATGGTAAAAATGCCCAACAAAGCTGTTTTGTTTGCCCGTCGATGTATCACCGTGAAAATGTCATCGGGATAGTTTGTTTACTACACGCGTAGCGAAAAACAACTGTAATAAATACGCTGTGGTCAAAGAACTCTTTTTCCCGCTAGTTTGCGTAAGAGCGTTTGTCATCCGCATACCAATGAGTTGTTTCAGACATGCAAAAGACGATCAGACTGGACAGTGTCATGTCGCATGTCGTGACCGTATTGTTTACGTATGGAGCGCTTGTACGATCAGGCCTTTCGAGTTACGGAAACCAATCTGTGCGCCAACGGCCTTTTTGATGTTGGCGCCGATGGAAGGAGACAGAGCCTTTCGCATCAGTTTAAAACACTTTTAGATTGTTGGCCGGTTTGTAAGTCATTGTCCATGGAACATACCAGTGGGAACATGTTTGAAAAAAAACAGTAACTGTGAGACAGTAAAATAGCAGCCAAAGAGTGTGTGATCAACCGGCTTATCAATGATTATGCTGTGAACTGTCTCACTAAATGGTTATTTGCATACTGTCTGGGCCTTCCTGCTGGGACGATTTTTGGGCATATATCATCAGGCGATAATCTTGGACATCGCATCACCGTCTGTTGCTACAAAGATCATTTTCGATCGACATACTGAAGCAATTAAGATTTTTTCCTTGATAAGCTACTTCTAACATTATACCTATCTTTTGGGTTAGTAGCATAAGGCTAGGAAAAATAAGGTTACCCTAATGGTGATGAATCGCAAAAGATATGCAGTTGTCCGTATTAACCGAGATAGACATTGTTTGCATCGTTCTGATGCAGCAGATTTTGTTTTCGGAGGTTCGGCGGTTGCTACTGTAAACAAAGTTCTTTGAGGTTTAGCTCATTAGTTCGATCACACCTGATGAACTTTGAAACTGTGGGTTTGGACATCATGTCATCGTTCACATAGCTTTTCAGTTACCCCGACGGGCTCATGATTTCTAGGCATTCATGGTGTACAAAGAACACATGCAAGGTATTCGTAGCAGGCATTGTAATATTCATTCCATCTGCCGAAGTCATTCTCCCCTCTAGCCTAACGCTATTTATTCAGTTGATCCATATCAGACAAGCAGAATTAGACGTGATCAGTTCACCTACATGAGTCGTGTCTCCGGTCGTAACTGGGTTTAGGATTCTGTTTTTTAAAAGGCGGACAAATGTGTGACCCGCAACCCATTTGTGAATAGGTCAACATTTTGGCACAAATCCTTCAGTGAAACAGCCACTCTGTGCAGATGTGTTCTCCTCTGCACAGTTGGTACTGACACCGTTTTCTGTATTTTCACAACCGCGAAGTTCAGCTCGCAGCGCAGATATTTACACACAGAAGTGATGGGTCAGAAAGAGGATCAAGAAGCATAGGGACCTGCATCTACAAAGTGGTGTAAGACTGTTTAAAGAATCAGTCATCTTGGGGATTACTTCGTCAAACAAAACGTTGTCAAATAAAAAAATCTAAAAAAAATCGTTCAGCTGTAACACCCTTTCGGTGCCTAGCTGCCATGCCACCCGAAGGAAGCACGAGGGCTGGGATACTGCCAGTTTGCCCAAGCCTAGACAGGGGAAGTCGTCGATAGGCAGAGGTCGGGTTCGAACCACGGACCTTCCGGTCAGTAAATTCGCGCTCTAACCACTTGGGCCGTCTCGCCCCCAAAGCATGTGTCAGAAACCCGTGTGTGGTTGCGCTTGCGATGTTGTCCACGACCCCGGCTGATGTTGAGGAAGTAACAAGTGCGGCCTTATTCGGTAAACACCTCAACCTTTGCAAAATTAATAATTTTGTTTTGTCAGTCAACTACACCACTGAAAACTGTGCATTACCTAGTGTAGGTACCAGTGTATCAGCTCATTTGCTATTAGCTGACTGTGAAGGATCAAATCAACTTACACGTAGTGGGCAGACCTCGATGCTGATGACATTTGTTTTGGTCATTATACACAGTCGAACATGACTGATTGCTTCTGCAAGTAGATGGTCAAATTTAATTCCCCTAACATAGTTACCGCTACTTTGTAAGACTTTTTTTATAGTCAATTTAAAGTTGCCCGAGAAAAGACAGGTGAAACCGAGACACGCTGGAAATCCAGGCATGACTAAATAGCGGTTTTTCCCTTAGAAGTACTTCAGATAGCTCCAGAGCCCTGGGCTTCTCGGTCAACTTTACCGCTCAAGCTACCGTGACATCCTTGAAGCAAGCGTGCTTTGGAATGCATGACGGGTTGCAACTGCTGCTGCAAACTTTAGGAACAGAATTTGTGCTTAGAGTCTCGACCGCAGGTTTTGAGAATCGTCTACGGTCGTAACATGGGCAACAAGGCACAGTAGCAGAGCGTTTGGAATGTTCCTCCTCCATTTCGGTGCATTCTGAATTAACATGCTCGATTTTAGCGGAAAAAAGATGTCATTTGAAGGTCAGGTCAACAAAAGTGTGCCAAAACGCACACGCACTGAAGATTGATAGCAACTGAAAATGTGTGGTATTAACGTCTTTGGATAGGAACAGTCAGCTTAGCTCTCAAGTGTATCCACTGGACCCCACTGCGGTACAGCACCTTCTTTAAAGTAATGATAGACCAAAGACTGATCTTTAAGAATAACGTATGATTTAAAAGTTTTCCACCGGGACAATTCCCAGAAATCAGCATTTTGAAGACAATACAGCAACTCTAAGCGTTGCAAACATGTCCATAACAACAGAGCTTGCCACATATTTTACACGTTTGTGACCGCTAAGTGAAGAAACCACCATACCTTGACCCACTTTCAACTTAACGTGCCAATGAGATTTACGCGAAATTACACAGTCTGGTTAGCATCCGCTCGGTCAATCAGAGTAGACTAGGGTAAAGAAAACTCATTAGAATAAGTCCTCTGTCTTCTCTGAACTAAACCTGGATTCGTTTCAGCATGATGTGTCCATCCATACGTAAGTTAAAGATGGCGTGTTAACGGAACACCACGTACTAAGCATTCACACCCCCACACACACACACACACACCCGACTGAGGCTGTAAAACTGAACGGTGAATGTGGTGTGCATCAGTGGACTTCTATTGTTTCAAGCTCAGTTAAATGCACTTCGAATTGAAAAGCTGAAATCAGGAAATGTCAATCTGATTGATTAGGCTCTTAAGTATTCTATGAATAACAAAAATTAGTATGATAAAACAAGGAATATGAAAGTGGTTATATCGGGAATGATCGACGAGCTTGAGGGGTCTGACGACAGAATAACGTAAAACTTCGGAACACATCAAAATGGAGCAAGAATTGACGGATTTGTACAGTGGTATAAAAGGTTAGAAGCAACCAAACCTAGAAGCAATTCAATCAATCCTACTTGACATTGTTCGTTAAATGTTGAATAAATCTGGCGAATTTCACTCGATCTGAACATTGATCGAATAATTAAGACGATAAATTTATGTATATATTTTGACAACGGAAGTGGCTCCAAGAGATCATCCAAGAATTATCTGCTTTAAACTGCACAATATTCTTTGTAGAACGACGTTTTCTGACTGCAGTAATATCTTATACTGTGTTCTCTTGAATAGCTTCTACCACGTTCGTTGTGGAGAAATCACTTTGCGAATTTTGTTGCGTGGGAACCAGTGGGTTGTGGCCAGTGCTATCAGAGGTGTGTAAACTGATGAAATAGCTAGCGTAAGAAGCTTTTGACTTAATTAATTGAAAGGATCAATAGACAGGAGGTTAGTCCTTCTGGGATGACAAGGTATAAGGTTTACTTTCTCCACCTTGATAATCATAAAGTACGAAAATACTTTACCCTTAATACAACGGGCAATATTAGCGTCCCAGAACGACGAAACAACTCTCCAGAGGAATTTAGCATAAAAAAAACACCGGGTTAACACATACACACACTCAATTTCGGAACACTTTTATGGTTCTTTCTTTTCAAACTTGAAATCAGAAATCCTGACAGCCGCTACTTCTTGGATTTTTTCTCTTCGCCTAGCTTAGTAATTGAAATGCAAACCGATGCGAACAGGCGTTTAATTCCACTTCATTTGGTGGCGAATGGTATGCAGTCAACGTGTACTGCACAACTAACACATCTAAGACTATCTACGTGATTTGATCTACCTAATTTCCACCCAATAACACACCGTTCTATGAACGATTCCAATCCAATTTCCATTTGCACAACTAAGCACAATTTGTATTTTTTTGCTTACTCTCTCAGAAGCACTCATGTCGCTTGTATGTCAATGTCAAACTTGGTTCCCTAAACTCGTCAAATCTGGCTGTGCCAGTGAGGCGAACGACAACTGTCCACACCTTAGCTCTCACTGGCATTTCCTTTTTTGACCTTCCGAAACGTGAATACTGTCATACCGATTACGGTTCTTGGCATTTGATAGAGGAAAATACTTGGTACCGAGTTAGTTTACATTTCATGACATTTTCAAACTCGTTATCTGGGTGCATAACTATTGCTAGATGTGCCAATCCTAAGATATGTTGAGTTAATTAAAGTTAATTCGGTGTCAATCTTCAGACTTTTAAAAGCTGACTGGCAGAGTGAACGAATGGTGCGAAATTTGAAGAACGTATAAATTAAACTTTGGTGATGCATTCTTTTTTTCTCACAGGTAGCTTTAGGAGTTTTCCTAACGAACATCTCCAGATGGCGTTATGCTGAAGAGCGATAGCTTGTGTCCCTACATTTTCGGTACAAAATGGATGTCAGCGTTTGCTCAACAGCTTTAGTCATTTTTAGTCCCAATTTTCACACACAGTGCTCAACAGCATTCTAGTGTGCTTCATAGCAGGCACATCTGGCTGTCCTTCAAGAGTGATTGATCGTATCTTGCTACTTTGACTGAGTATTCAGCTTGTCTTTTCCCAATAACTGCTACCCCACGCACGTCCATCCTGGCGGTAGCCTCATGCCCCGTTAGAAATTCCTGCCTTGTAAAATAAACCACCCGTAGGACACTCCAGTGAGGAAATCGCTTCAAGTAGCGTCGGCAAATGACGGTGAACACCCAACATCAAAGCAACAAAGCATGCGGGTAAGCATGGAAAACATCTGGACGACTAGCATCCCGTGCATCGAAGCAAGGCTGAGTGACGCACGTACCTTTTGCTTTCTTGAATATATCTGGATTCTTCTTAAGAACTGGAAAGTCAAACGTTTGTTGAAGGTCACTACATCTAATAAATATATGGGTGACCTTCTGAGAAGCGACTGAGTCATTTCGTCATTGCTAAACCGTAATAGGTTTGTGCGGAACAGAACGCAGAAGCCATCGATTTTGATGCGGATCAAAGTGAAGAAGATCGACGGATAAATAAGCAAAATCGTCGTGTTAGTCATCATGAAAGGATCACCGAAAACAAACACTTATTCAGCATCGAAGCCCCCACAACACTCACGAACCCCCGTAAGCTGCATCGCCATGCCATGCCTTCCCTAACCTAGTATTTTGACAGTGCTTGTACAACCACGCACTCTCATGACCTGGTGATAGTCCAGTAAACTTATGGTTAACGATGTGGTTTTCTGCAGGATGACATGCCGGACAAGTATTGCTTATCAAGTTAGCAGGTAGATAATTCTGGGCAATCTGATAACCCACGAGGTTGATTCTACTCAGACATGTGTTTCCGAACAGAACGTGGATCGACAGAAGTCAAAGGTGCAATTGAAAGATTACGCTCTTTTAGAAGAGTCCGGTTGAGTTAGTGTAATCATAAACAAGCGAATATCACACATGTGTGCTTATAGCATCTTTTCAGGCAATTCCGTTGCGCGCCAGGCCTTTCTGTGAGCTAAAGTAGGTGCTAGACGCAAACAGACCAAATCATTCTTCGCTACCTTCTTTGTTGTGAATTCCTGAACACCATTAGTGACAAAACTGAGCCGTCTAGTTGTAAACAATCTCTCAATCTTCACTGATTAAAACAGTGCACCACTTATCTCCTCCGGTTACTGTATTCTGAAATCGTCCGGAAACAATGCCTCAATGGCACCCAAAGGGCTAGTCTATGGCGAACTCCACCAGGTAAAATCATGCTACTGTGAAGCATTGTTCTAATATTCGTTTTCCAATTTAATTCACTCTTCCACCACCTAAATGACTATCTAAACTCTTTCTTCGACCTGTTAAGACCATTCACATCGCCTCTGACAGGTGTTCTCCCCCACCACTTAGACCTCTGCGGAGAGAGGAGTAAATTTAAGAAAAAGTTATAGTGCAGAGGTCGGAAAGCAAGCTAACTGGAATTCAGCCTCCTCAATAAGAGCTACGTCAGCTCGGATCCCGGAAGACAAGACATACGGTGAAATGAGGCGGGTTTCGCTGCATTTGTGTGGTGAAGAGTCGAAGTTCTGTTCTTCTGGTCTTGACAAACCGAACCGAGAATGTGTATGCTTGTCAGACTTAGTCGCTGGGTTCACTGCCACCAATGAATATACTGCCACGGAGGGCACGGCACAGAAGTGTATAAGTACATGCGGCAAGTGCAACCAGGTAGAACTTGCGTGCCTGATCATCGATCGAGCTCGTAGCACAGATAGTTTGATTGCATTCTCAACAAAACTACCATCTGTCCGGTATATTAACCGTCCTTCACCTGGAAAAATACTTGGTCGTATCGGTGTACCTATGAGAACGTCGGCGCCGTAAACAAAGACAATGAAGTAAAAAAAACCATCTCTTGCACATTTGGTCATCTGAAGCCGTCTGAAAAAATGCTTCTGAATCAAAGAGAAGATAACCAGTTGGGCCAGGGTTCTCACCAAGTTGTGTAAATCCAGTCCTTCTGCACACAGACATTGTGGTACGCATTACTGATTCCGTCACTTTACCACTCGATTTAAAAGCTACTGGTTTCGGTGACGTTAACAGATAAAAGCTACTACAGCTGTTCAGTGATGCAGGGGAGTAACATAGCCTAGAGAGACTAATTGAAACCTACATCTCAAGCAGCACAGCATTTAAAAGTGCGGATGACCACTCTGTGCTCCACCGTCTTTAATGGAAGAAATATGCTGATGATTGCACTCCTCGTATGCCTGTAGGAAGTCTGCATTTACAAAAACTTTATTGAATGAAGTTGTTAACAAGGCAGGCAAGCCCTCTCTCCACCCCCCCCCCCAATATTTCCAAGTATCAATACGTTGCTTCGTATCCGGTCAGCGTTGCGGTAGCCATCAAGATTTCACTGCTTCCCTAGTGTCTCTGTCCTCGGAACGTCCGATGTAAAATGCATGAGTGGTTAGCTTCTCCCCAAATTCCAATCAGTTTTCTGAATACCTCCGAACAACCAGAAAAAGAGTTTTTTCTTTCTTTTTGTTTCCGATTGTAATCCCCCTCGTTGGGCCCGGAGCTCTTCTCCGGCTATATTACCGCTTTATCATCAGGTCGGTTGAAAATAAGCGTTTTGGTGCTTGCATTAACTTTGCCCAGCAGGTTCTCCAAAAGCATTTCACCCCTGTTACCAGTCACCCACTCCGACCATGTCTACCTCATGTTTCCGCTCCAAGTGCAAACTTCCAGCAAGTCTAACTTGACTCATTTAGTGAATGCGTAATAAGCGTGCCTTTTTGTCAGATTGTGTAAAACGTTCATTAATGGACAGACAGTTTAGAACCTTATCCTTCGTAAATATACGCGCATAAACCTTCACTCGACTTCAGTTGACTTGGCCCTCACTTGAATGTTTGGTTGCTTGTTTTGAACCACAGACGCAGATAGTGAACAGACATTTATATTTTGACAAAAAGGGGATGCCGCTGGACCAAAGTTCATGCCTAGCTATTGCAGCCCTGTTACGGAAAGCAAGTAGTACCATGCGAACACTGGACTAAAGAAGCGATGTTGAAATCGTGAAATATTTACAACTGAATGGATTACCGACAGGTTCGTAATACGATGTCAGTAATATATTACTAACAATAATAATTACTCAGCTGTAAAACTTTTACGGTACCCAGCTGCTATGCCGCCCGTGCGAAGCACGAGGGCTGAGTTACTGCCAAGATGTCCGAGCCTAGACAGGAGCAGTCCAGATTCCGGGGTTTGATCTGAACCACGGACCAACCAATGGGATATCTGGAAGCCTTTTACCACCCTCTCCATTGCAAAAAAAATCCAAAAACACGGATGTTTGATACGAAATAAACAAGGTTGATGTAAGAGAACAATCATGACTTCGAAGTTGGCAGACACGTTTGCGCAGGTTGTCTCCCGGACGTTCCTCTGGGCGTGAAAGTCTTTGTGAGATTTACAAAATGCATTGGGAAACAATCCACAATGCTTCCATTTTACCGTAATCCATACAGCGTTTGGTTTTGTACCCGACATTTGGCTTTTATCAGCTATGTGACTTTGACTATGTATGTATGTATGTACTTTGTATGTATGTACTTTGACTACGTCAAGCCCGCAGTACTTTCCACTAACGGTTTTCTCTAAAACGTCAACAGGTATGAGCCAATATTTCTTCTGTTGTACAATGCAGACTAAATATTAATCTTCTACCAAATTTTCATACTTCACGCAGGTTTCAAAAATTTCCATTTCCTAAGGTTCCGACTGGCTGTTCTTTATAACAGCCCACGGTGTGGCAGTTTTAAATGCTAAATATTCTCGGGAACTTGAAAAGAATTAATCACAGCTGTGTTGAGCTTTCTACATTACTTCCGTTAATGGGAATTATCGAGGTATGAGTCGTACAATGACAATCGATATTGTCCATGGACATGCCTTGAATGAGTCCACGTGGGTGGGAGTGTCCGTTTCATATTGAACAACATGTTTGTTATTATAAGTTCCAATAATGCCAACCACGCTCATAATCGCCCACCCTTGCCCCTCACTTATCATATTCTATAGGTACGCAAAATCGTCGTCTATTATTCCGCATCATTTGCGACCTAAACACCGAAATCACTCAAAAACACCAGTCATTTAAAGCTGTTGATCTGACAAAATCCAACTTCTGAGCACAGAAAGTATTCGTTTGCATGGCCGAATGTGACATTTTTGAGACAAGTGTTTGGCTGAGCATTTTACTGTACACTCAGTGTCACCTGCCAATCATTCTCGAGTTTTTGCAACTCGGTTTGTCTAGTATCATGTGGTTTGAAGCAATAAACCCACGACTATGCTGGCTCAAGATTTCTTCTGTTGTTCCGTTTCAGCGAAACGTATAACCAAAATAAATTTTGTGCATTTTCCATGAGTGCAGAGATGTTCAACTCTCAGTGGTTGAAGTCTTTTACAACTAAAGTAGTCTGACTTTCAGACATCAGCTATCAAACCTCAATCGCTGTCTAGAAGAGCCTTCGTGTTCTAGGTTTTGTATTACAGAAGGCGTGTGTTCCCACCTTTTTAGTATTCAGCATCATGTGCGGAAGAATAACACTATTTTTTCATAATTTAAGGCAAGGTTTCTTTCGGATACCTCAGGATCTGACCCACAAGGCAGCATATGGAGTGACCTAACTCAAAGTTGTAGATATAGACACACAAAAGGCCAAAACCTAATACTAATGCTGAGCACATTCTTAGCATTCTAAGTCATTTTTTAAGCCAGCACACACTGTTGATATTAGGGTGACTGCATTGCACGATTTTCCGTCCGTTCCTTCTTGGGAAACAAAATCGCTACCCCTACGGAGGTGCTGGTCTCCAAAATGTCATCACAACTGTCTCAGGAAATAGCGCGACTGTGCCTCGCAGAGTAGCACTTCCCTCTGGACTGTATCCTCTTGGGGATTCTGGTCTGGTTGAATATTCAGGAAGTGATTTCCCGCAAATGGTGTACCTGGCGTCGTTGCGGTGAGAGAGTCTGATCAATACGAAAAGTTGGTGACCCTATCAGAGGAGATCCATGAACTCTTCATTTATAAAACTTATGTGGACGCATTCTCACTGCCTGTGCAAATCAAGCTGATTTTCAAGATTTTAACGTAGTACTAAAGAACCTACACGAAAATTTCGTCATAGTGTTCCTCGAATGTGTGCTGAAATCCGTCTCTCCACATTCCCAACACTACTTTGGTGTGACTGCTCTTCTCCTGGTAGTATTTGAGGGTGGAACAGAGAAGGAGTGCCGTGTACTGTCTAGGCAGACTTTCAACCAAACTGTTAGGGGAGGGACTCTTACAACAGGCCTGCTGTGGAAGCTCACGGTAACCCATATTCATCTCGACACGATAGCCCTCCATCTTTCAGTAGGGTTGGGATACCGACAAAATTACAACTTCAGTATTTCCTAAGATGTAGCCAGGATATAAAATGAGTTGACGAAGGCGTACTAGTTTAGATTTGTGTGCATCCTTCTTAGATGTGCACAACACACTAAGCTATTGAAGGTGGCCAAATCACTTACCGTATCCGGCGTCACATCTGGCTGGTTTTTCTTCCCAGATATAAAGAGTGCAGCTAGCTATTCAAACGGTACACCTCTGTTTCCGTCTTTAGTAGATCATGCTAAGTGGAGGAGAACGCGCCATTTTCTGTAGATATCCCAGGAGAAAACTAAATTGAATTTGATGGCTTCCGTTTCACTTGGCCAGGTGTGTTACTCTTTGCAGCGACCCTTTGATTTTGACTAACTGACAGGGTATTAAAATGCATCTATTCGCTGGTGATCCTTATATGTGTACTACAAACATACCTAATGATACTTTGTTACCTTCTAGCTTTTATCTTCGATGAACTGCATAGTGGGTCCCAGTTTGATCAGGTCATTCATCTTTTTTCTACTTTAGGAATTACTCAGATGCCACAGTGTACATCTGAACACTTTGGTATAAATTCGGTAAGCAGTCTCCATGTATTTTTACTGTCTGTCTCAAGCTGTCCGTGAACCTTTTTTGTCCACCATAATCGGGTTTCCTTCCTTCTCAGTTCTTCATTTCCGTCAGCTTAGCTAATCTTGAGATTGAATTGAATGCTTCTCTCATTATATGTTCCGGAGCTCAATAGGTCTGAGAATCCTACAAAAACTGTCTCTTCTAAAGGACTCCACACATTGTATTATCAAAAACTATAGATGCCCTTGTTTTCAGAGACAGGCGACATGGTAAAATTGATACCCAGGTGCCTGGATTTTCTTCAGTTTTTCCTAGTTTTGTTTCTGTGACTAGACGGATTTGAGCTGGAGGGAAAACCGAGAATTAGCTTTTTTACAAATGCTCAAGTTTGTGGCAGTCAGTCTCAGCTGAAAAAGGATGCAGATATGGTTGGTGCTGGTTCAACTTTGTTGTTATTTTTTGAGACAAAGGAGACTAGAATTGTTTTCAATACACGGAGTGTTAGTTTGTCCAGTTCGACTAATCGTCTTCATTTAATCAACTTAGAAATACTACGGGAGAATTATGTTAGCAAAGGTCCAAATCTCAGCTAAGTTCTAGTTCGTGTGCCCTCGAGGATAGGTGCCCGATTGATTAGTATGCCCTTGGAGCGGTGTTGGTTCGTCCTGAATATTGTTCAGTCACTTTCGTTTTTCGCTTGTCCAAAAAAAACATCGATGCGGTTAATCTAATTTGGGCGGACAAAATCTGACAGATTCAGAGGTAACACTGCCTAATTTTTGGGTTACGTTCGTCCCCGGTGACCACTGATCCTGCCACTCGATTCGAAAGAAAAATGCCACGGTTATCTTGTTGAATTTACCCTCTTATCCAATAGACCAGTCGTATTGACATTTCCTTGATTCGTCTCACTAGACCACTTTCACATTTCCTAAGTCCATACGATTTTTAAGCAAATGTTTTTCCCCTGGGTTATGAATAACCTCCTGACTGTAAGCTGTACTGTTTCGTCAAACAGACCTTCTAACAATCAAAAATGATCCACCTTATTCTATCTTGTTTGATTATCATGTGAAACCCCATAAACATTTCCGGTAATGGTATACACTTATTTCGAGCTTTGGCTCAAGAGGCAACCACGTTACTCCAAATGAGGCGAGTTTTATTAGCATACAACTACAATTATTGTTGTCCCTCTATGGATCGACAACCTAAATGAACTGATAGGTGGCTTGTTACTTCTGAGACATGGCTTTTCAACACAAAGCGGTCATCTGCTGTGAGAACTGGTTTCTCCCAGAAAAGGTCTGTCCAAGGCTGTACAACTGCATCATTGAGTCGTCCGCTGTACTTTCGAGGTACCAACTGGAGTAAGATGCACTTCTCGCTTTCAAAGAATGAAAAGCGATCTTTGGTTGCCGCAACTTTGCAAACACGATGTACTTATTTATGTGGTTGAAAAGTTCCAGATGAAGCGGATGGCTGAATGTCGAAACTCTGAGTGAGCGGATGAATAGCTACTCGCATACGTGCCTTCACGTATGACCAGGTGTGCTGAGCTGAGATTAACAGCGTTATTGATTTGTTATTCCTGCTGTTTCGAAGAAACGTCCGTTTATGTTGAATCATGAGTTGCACAGCACAATTAAGATGGCGATCGTTTAGGGATGACTGTTGGCCGTTCATAAGCAATAGCTATAAATAAGCATTCAGCTAACAGTCTGAAATTGGTACTTCCCAACAAACACATCCAGACATTCATTCCTCGTAGCACCATTTTAACGAGGCTCTTAATCGTTTTATGGTGCTTCATCAGTAAAAGAGTTCAGACGACTGAACAGAAGTTAGTAATCAGCGAAGGCGCATTTAGGAGCAAACTTTCTTGCAACTGTCTCATCTGGTTGCCAGTGGTCCGTCACGAAAAAATATGAATATATTAACTTTCCCTCGTCTATTCTGAGCAGCATACTCAATAGAACGAGCATCATTTCTGTATACTTGGCTAACAGTAAATACCGTTAGACGGCCACAATAGTGCAGTCGTCCTTATCTAGCTGTTGTTTATTTCAAGGTAAAATATCAGCGAATGTCTGACAAAAATTAAGACTACCCTTTGTCAAAATTTTCTCAGAACCACTTGCATGTCGCATGATTATCCTCATGTGACTTTGACGCCTGTTTTAATGTTTATACAAATTCAGTATGATAGTAGTATGAAGAGGAAGGATGTCTTGTGAAAACACACAGGTATCAATAAAATTATCTCATTCATAGTAATCTCCTCTGATTGATTCTGGCGGTTGAAATGAATGAAACCGCTTATTTTGCCACTAAATGCGCTCGTAAAATTGAGGCCTAAAACACAAACAAACAGCCTAGAAGTCGATAAGCAAACAACTATTAGTGCCTCTAAATTTCTTTCGGTATTCATCAGAAAAACCGTTAACCTAAAGATATCTTCGTTTGAAAAGGTTTTTTGTTTGCCCTCAATTCCGTAAAATGGAGCTTGTGTTAATGGCGTAACATAGTGCTTCTGCAAGACCAATGAGACTTCGTTTCTTTGGAATTCCATTCACTCCAGTCGAGACGCTATTACTAAGATAAAATCACCCCGTGCCGGAAAGCCAAGCAGCACTATCCTTGTAGGAAATTAACTGTGCGCAGCTCAGTAACCTATACGAAGATTCGAAACAGGACAGTTGTGTGAGTCCTTCAATTGAGATATTCTCGCTGCAGAAGCCAAGCAATACTTGTCCATGTGATGTGAAATACTTGATTGAACAGTGAATAGTTGTATATTTTGTCCAAATGCTAGATGATCACTTTGTTGATTTGCCGCTGGCAGCTGAACGGTGGCCGACTACTAACCGCAGTCTGAATCGCCCTAGGGATTTTAAGATGCGTGCTGCTAACTACTCTTAATAAGAATAAAATAACTGCTCAGCTGCTGCACGGCATTTTGCTACAGACTGACTTCATCTGGAGAAAGGAATCTTAAAAATTTCAAATCTTCTCTTTCCAAAAACAACCTACAGCTTACTGGTTGCTTCAGAACACTTTACAATCCCAAATGTCGGCACAACTTTCCAAATGAACTGTGGGAACAAAAGTCATTTGTTGGCATGATTCGATTACCGTCATAGTATGTAGGCATGTTATGAGCTTTCCATTATGTGCCAGGATAGTCCCGAAGATGGTTATCGTCAGTCTATTGTCTGTAGGAAGGCTGAGTCAGTAGCCATTGTGTATATTCTTCAGTTTGTGACAGTTATCTACGAACGACTGACTCACTTCTACGTTGCATGATAAATGACAGTTTTGTGGAATTGGTCCTCTACAGACTTAACTTCCGGATGTCATAATGATGAACGATTTGATAAAGAGTATATATCAAGTCTACACAAATCGTTCATTTGCAAAACAATCAGTCACCCTCTACTGTTTCATCACTTTTCGGCACCAACCCTTGCAAAGCGTTTAAAATGAGACCGCGCGGACAATTTCCGAGTCTTTTAGACATGAAGCCCCTTACACCAAAAAGGAAGCGTATGAGTAATAGTTTCTGTCGTGTCATTTCTAGCTTTATTTACGATATATGGCGGCAGAGGGCTAGAACCGTCTGTGGTGAGTTTAACTATGGATAATTACATACAAAGAAGTTGAAAAAATTGAAAGCTAATTTATTCGGAATTGGCAAATAATAAGTTTGGGTTCAAAACAATGCAGCTAAGTAAAAACAGAATTACTTTTTATCCGTTTTCAGGGAGTTCCATTTTTTCCGTAGTATATCTTTGGGTTTCATCTGTATGACTAAAGATATTTAGGGTTAGTTCTCCATGTAGCGTTAGATGTCTTGTAACTGTTGTAATGTACTGTAAAATGTCCTGCTATCGCACAAGAGTCCAAACAAGGTACAGTGCAAAAAAGTACACTGAACTCAGTTTAGTAGTCCATAACGATTTAAGGTGAAAATGGTCTCAGAATGTAACCGCATGCGAGCTGATGCTTGCCTGCCACTTTCAGGATTGGACGTAAATTGATAACCAAACTCAAATATAAGATGCAAGATCAGAGATTAATCTCGCAAACGGATGAAAACCAGCACAAACTCATTGTATTACTAGCAGCTGTATTCCAAACTGCACAAATTGATTTGCTGATTACGTCATCTAGAACCTGGAGGCATGCGAAATCAAAATTTGAATAGGTGTGAGATGCGCACTGCTAATGATTCCCAACAATGATGAAACAGCTCTACAATGCTTTTTGGCTTTTCAGCATAGACTGACTTCACCTACAGGACGAATTCCGTATTGACAATTAACAAATTTCATCACATTTCCATCAAAATTTGACTGACGGATCCATTAATAGTATAACTTGCCAGTAAAAAGCTTGAGCTTTCGTCTGTCGAGAGCGCATCGGTGAGATCATTCGTGTACGCGAACTTCAGGTAACATTTGTAGAATGGGAGTGCTGACTTATAAAAGCACCAAGGCATGTGCCCAAATCTTCTCCGCTTACGGAGACGGGCATTTCAAAACAATGACGTCGCTAAACGCGCAGCTCGCTTCACTAAATTTTCATTATTTGCTAACAGATTGAAGACGATTACTTCGTCCGATTACATTCTGGAGGTGAAGTTAAACGAAACCCATTTGGTCTCCTGATAGGACGAATTTATGGGAATATTCATGTCTTTCATACGTTCATAAACTCCGATCCGTATTTCTCATTCAGTATGACGTCAAAATTTCAGTGAATTCAATAAAAGCTTACTCAAGTTTCTTAGTTATGAAGGCCATTTTGTTCATTTTCGCAGAGTAGTACAATTCGTACCCCTCATAACTACTAATTATCAGGGGAAAAAACAGTAAGAACTTCGTTCGGTGACATCAACTTTCATTTAACACTCGGACACGAACGGTTAGTTATTCAGACTACTAGCTATAGATCGCGGACTCGAAACTCCCTGGAGATTTTGGTGAAATTGATGATTCCCAAAGAGGATGAAACAGCCGGCTTCTAAGCACAGATTGGCTTCATTTACAGGACGAAATCTCCAACAGGACCCCTTAAATCTCCTTACCCTACCACTGAAGAGGTCCAAGTAAATTGTCATCTGTATGTCACACTTTGTTCAAAAGTACTGGTTTCTATTGATGACTCACCAGGATCTGATAGACCAGGGTTCTTATCCAGTACTAAGCTTTCTAACAAAGGAGCAGCTATTCATGCCAACAGGGTGTCGAAAAGTACACTCGAAGTGAATGCCTTCGGTAAGAGAACAAATTATTTATTGAAAATAACCGAACTCCATCTTGTTGCACAGACAGTTTCCTCTTATATGTTTGAATGCCTCTAGCCGTCCATTCCTAGTCCCTCGAATGTACTCAACCTGCGGTTGCTCCCACATACAAAGTATAGCAAAACTTCATTTTGAATAACGTGCTCTTCAGGGAAGTCTATCAGCCGAGTACGATGTACAGTTGAAGAGAATATTGTTAGCTCAGGTTGTGATGGTGACCATTGTTTTGTTTGCCGAACTAAACAATTTGGCTCCAACCAGCTCAGCGAGCAAACCAACGGCCATCATGTCCGATGTGACGTGGGGATCCGGGCATGTTAGTGAACACTGATCAGATTTAGCAGCGAATAGTCCGCCGCAGAAGCTCGGAACCAACAAGGCCCACGGTTGCATTTCATGGCAACATTCAGAATGTGTTAAATATTCTCGCCGTTTATGTCAGACAAAATAGGGTTCTCAAAGGCGAAAAGCTACAAAGTCAAATAAAATTTAGCCCCAAATGTTCTGATTTCTATAACAAACTTGAAAAAAAGAACTTGGATATTTGAGAACGATAGCTGTGAAGGTAAAAAACACAATGGGAGTTATTTAAGATAAAATATTAATAAATCTCAAATACACCCGTTCCAATCTTGCCTTGCGAAGAGTTAGTAAACTCCTGATGACTGGTCTACATCGATATCAGTAATGAGCCTTATTAGGGTTGTTCTGCCATGATCGTTTTTCCGTTCAAGATGGTGATGGAGTAAACGCAGACAATGTGGGCCTTAGTTGATATCCTTCGGTTAAAATATAGGCTAATGAGTGCAGAATGCTTTTGGAGAGGGAGCGTCTTGGTATGTGTGTAAGCATCAGGGCTGAGTAGTCATATGATGGGATCACACGTATGGACGCCTTCGAAAGACACTGTCTTGAGCCAATAACGCTAAATTTTTCATGGTCTATTTTTGAAAGACTGAAGACTTATTTTCATCCTTGCGAATATCATGTCGTTGCGTCAATTTACGACTTTTAAGTCTGCTTTGTTACAGCAAGAACTTCTGTGAAGTTGGTTCCGAATCCATACTCAAGCTGGCACAAAACATGGAATGTTGTTACCTCGTCCACAGGGTACGTTCCTTCTCAAACACAGGTGGTGTTCTTCGACAGCGTGATCCAAAAGATAATTCTTCAAAACGGCAACGGCAGAAATCTTTTACAAAACTTTTTACACTCGCCAGGTTCAGTCAACCATTTTTCGACACAAGCACACTAAAAAAGTATTAACTCTAACATTAAAAGGGAAACTGAAGGAAAATAAGCACAGTGAGTGTCCTAAGCTCTGGCTTTTTCCGTTTTCTGTCCCCAAAAACTCAAACAATGTATGACGACCAAGCGAACTCTGAAAAAACAATGTTGATCACTGAAAGGACATACGTTTCCTTTCAAGCCCTAGGAGCTTAACAAATGTGATAAATACGCTCATAATCAGGAGAGTATACAGATTAGTTTTTATGATTCTGTTCATTCTAAAGTTCAAATGAGGCATGGTCAGAAAGCCACACCTACCAGAGCCAGTTATTCAAGTTTGGCAGTAGAAAACTAGCGCCCATCAGGGGTTCCAGTTCACCCTGCAAGAACTTAAAGTATAGTGCGGCAGCTGGGTTCCAACACAGACAGTGAGTTATTGACGTCAAGCGATGCACACCGTCGTTTTTGTTGGCATTCCTAAAAGTTGTAAACACTCGCTTGATAGGTCTGTATAAAAATCACAAAGCTTAGTGATGCGATAAAAACCAAAAGGATGTAAATTACATTGGACCTAAACGTGATATTCAGTAGGCACAATTATTTCAAAACTTTGACGGCAAGTTCAGTGATCTTGCTACTTGTACCAAATGAAGTTTTGGTACTAGTCTCCATCTGTTCGGAACGAGTACTTGATGAATTCCTAGCCTTTATGATAGTTCTTTCATCCTCTGCTTGATAAAAACGTACTGATGTAGTATAGGTTTTTTCTGTGCACCGGCCTACATAAATGGCACAAGTATTGACGAGTCTTATACGTATCTATGGTCCATCCTGTGTAAGTTGTACAGCAAAGCATCAATGTACAAGAATTCAGTGCACCAAGCCTTACTAGCTATATAGTGTGATTGTGAGTAGCATCTTGCTGAACCACTACCAAATAGACGCTTAAGAAAACCGGTTTATCCTTGACCTAGTTACACAATAGCTTTCTATCGAGTCACTAAACTTCCCATGATTTCAGTCACATTGGCTTTCGCCTCAAGGCAAGAAAAAAATCTAGTCTAACGTGACTGCCCTATCTCTTTGATATAACGCTTTTGTTAGAACAAGAATTATCAACTTACCAGTCGTTATTACCAATGTGTAGAATTAGGACCACTTATCTACGAAGAATTGTGGTGATCTGATGAAAAACTGCTCAAACTATTTGGCCGTCATAGGAGTGCGTTTTTTGTGACACTGCTTTGTGCATTTCTCGTCTGTTGAAATACTCAATAATAACGCATAATTAAGCCGTCCAACAAAACCTAGACAAGAAACGAGTCTTTCGGAGACTTTCCACAGCAGCAAAAACTCGTGCTTAAGTGTGGTGCAAACGTGAGAACAACGACCTGGTTTTTTAACCAAATCGTCACGTGATCAATATCACGATGCCTTTTGGCTACACTAGTACAAGGCCAAAATTGTCGACTAATCTTTTGAGGGAAAGCAATAAAATGAACAGTCAGAAGGTGAAATAAATTCGCATCCAAACAGGGCCAGGTAAATTAGCTGGATCATAGCTAAATAACATACTGAATGTACTGTACAAATTTTATCTCAGCTTTGTTCGGTATTTGAGATACCTACGTACATTTTCTTAAAACAATACCTTACTACTTATAAGTTACTTAAATGGTTACGTTTAAGTGAAAAATAGGAATGATGGGAAATATGATGAGCCCAAAGAAAGCCGAACCCAGCAGTAGGCTTCGAGGAATTTTCAGTCAACTTATTAGTGGTTTAGCATTGTAAGAGGAATGAGAATCATCAAATTTTAACCCGACTGGAGCTAGAGGAAGTCAACTCCACAAAAGTCCACTATCCTGTAGCTGGGTTAAGCAGTTCGACTAAAAATACTTTCGAACGTGACCCTGTGCATAATTTCTACTCCAAGAATTAATCAGGTCATCCCAAATTTTTACAATCTATTTGGATTTGGAAACTAAGGTTAGATCCAGGTCGATAAATGTTGCATTTTAATAACAATCCACCAGAGATGATTTATTTTGCCGTTAGGGTCATCGCGGTTCACGTGTACGGCGACCATGTGTAGATTCGAGAGATATAAAATCTCTTGATGTTCAACAAACTAATACTTTAAAAAAAATATTAGTAGGCTATTATGTTTTCGAAGCAATGAATACTTAAACACCTTAGAGTTACCGACGTTGCTGAATCAGTCTTGCACGTCATATCATGTGCGAATAGTAAAATTACTACATGAGTATTTGTCTGTATGAGTGTCATCCACTATGTTTCAGTAGATTAGGTGCTGCATGAAGCAGACTACACCTTTCTCAAATTATTGCTTTCTCGAATCAAAATCAGCCCCAATTTTGTCAATAAATTTTCTTTATCTTCACCGTGATGACAGGTCACGGTGTTTGTTCACACACGTTTCACAGTGATCAAGTTGCAAGGTACTCTTCGCACTGTATCGCTTTTGACTTTTGCACCTGTATATACGGGCAACTAGCAAATTCCAACTGCTTGCACCCCGTATTATATACCTTCCTTCAGTTTTAATCACTTTCCTCCATTGGTCAAGAAATCGTGTAATTATGCGACGGTGTGGAAACAGAGTTTAACACTGCGGAGATGACAAGAGTAATGAAACTGACTTGATGATGACGTTGATACTGAAGACGACGTTGATGAAGTTGAAGGTGAGCAGAATATCGACGACGATAATGCTCCGTGAAATATAGTCCATACTCAAATCCGTTTCCGCCCCTATGGTATAGCGCTGTACTCGCACACAGGGCAGGAGGATGAAGGCAGTCAAGTCAACAGGGTTTCTTCTAACTTCAACAGCAACTCGTAGCCACTGTCAAAACTCTCATCATATTTTATGTCCCATCTCTCCTGGTAGTTATTTGAACAAATGTGGAGAGAATGTCTGGAGTGCTCTCTAATCCAACCTCCATCTTAGCAGTACCCCGGTGAAGGAAACGACTTCATCACTTCCGAACTTCGTTACGCTGTGACCCAAAGGATAGGTTCGTGGACAACCATTTCAATGGCTCGGGTTCTGACCTTGCATTAACTACTTCGAATTGACTGCCAGCTTCTGTACACAAATTATTTGAGGGATAAAGACATACAAAACGTTTTCAAACTTTAAATTTTCTCAGTCGATAAAACACCTCCACCTAGGAAACTCTTTGAGTGGCCCTGCGATTCACTTTTTCCCGTTGTGCGAATCCTCAACACTTACGACATCTCTCGGTAATTGAGTACAAAACGCTTCAAATCAAAGGTGTAACATCAAAACAGCACCCTAATTGCGAATAATAGTTTTATCTGCGACCCAGACCTCTGTTTAGGTAAAGTGAAATGTGCTGCTTTCAATTTATGAAGAACAAATTGACATGGTAAGTGACTAAAGGTTCATGATTGAAGGCACCTCAGTAGTCGTCTTACTTGTGAAACCAATTTACGCTGGGAAGCCAAGGAGTATTGTACAGCTGTATCACCCCCAGCAGTGCCCATCTCACCAAAACTCCATGGAGTTTTGAACCTACCACCTTCCGCTTAGCTTTATGACCACAACCGCTAGGTCACAAACAGCCGATCAGCATCGTGATTAACTCGTAAGTAGACAGGATATAGTGCCACTCATCCTTCAATCACGGGATCCACATCACCTCGCCACAAGTGTTGACTGGTTCCTCGAGTGACAACTTCTCATATGGAAGTTCACGCATCGCGTGACCTTATTACTCCTCTGTATTTTGCCGAACAGAGCAAGATTGTGTGTATTAGCAAAGCAAGACAACGTCGAGGACATTTTGACATTGCCTTTGGTCATTGATGACAATGGGGCTTGGCTCACAACAAGGAATAGATCAAATAATTGCAGCGGGAAGACTCATGTGCTTGAAGAAGGGCAGTTCATGTAAGAACGTTCCTCTTCCCGAAGCTTTACTCCATCCAGAATATTAGATTGTGTTCAAAATGGAAATCAAACTCTTGAGAATCGACAGAAGGGTAGTATGGCCATATATCCATTAATTATATTATATTATGTATTCATTCATGCTACGATAACACAACTTTGAGTTGAGCAAATCTTTCTTTTAAGTTTCGTAACCTACTAAGAGAGTTTTACAGCTCTTGTTCACTTTTGTCATTTACTCAGCTATTCTCAGTTTATTAGTGAAAAGAACCAACGTTGACATTAGCGCGGTGTTCTCCTATAGCCTCGACTAAATACACGGGATCAGTCGGAAAAATCTATGCTGAAAACGAATCAGTATAAAATAAAATTGTAAACCCAATTTAGAGCATAATAGATGCGTCTTTCTGGGCTGGCCACGAAACTAAGTTTGATGCAGATAGCTTGATCCCAGACAGAGTCATGCTACCTTTTAGGTTAAGTAATACAACAACAAGTTTCCGTTTTATCTTCCCCTAATTCCAAATAAGCCTTCGATCAAAAAAATTCACCGACCTCCTTGGCTACTAACCAACGTCAGCTAACCACCTGGATTGTTTTTTCAACGCGTGTTAATAATTCTCACATTTCCAACCCTACTACACTTAAAGTGATCTTTGAAGCTTTGGGTGTAGGCGTTCTTCCTTCTTTCAATCCACATCACACTGCAGGGGAACTAATGAGCTTTGACTGAATAGGCTTTGTGTAAGAGAACTTGCTTAATAAAAATTGATCAAAATTGTCTGCTTAAAACATTTTGTTTGGTTCCAATTTTAACCGCCGAAAACCAGTTTCCACTTTTTTCTCATAACAAAATGTAAAAAAGCTGAGTTCAATATGCTCGGCTACTTAGCTGAACACATCTGTGTTCTAGTCACCTAAAAATAATTTGGTTTTCTGCAATAATAGTTTCGTAACAATTTACCTTACCTTAGGTGTTGCAGTACCAACTCGTGAACATGCACTCTGATGGTCGAAACTTCTGATAGCCTTAGGAGAATTTGCATTCGCTTATTCAGTGTATTTTGACAGATAGGAACTTTAACATCCGAGCCTTTTTCTCCCGTTCACTTCGGGTTTATTCTAATTTAAGACGTGTTCCTTCAAGAAACTAGGCCGTTCAGCTTGATGAAGCAGCACTGTAGCTATAACATTGCTCACTAAGACAACGTTGCTTCAGAACAGGCTTTAAAGTCACGTAACAAATTCGGTCTGCTCTTTTAAAACCGTAACTGTTGACTTTGTTTAGGCACAGTTTGAGAATGTCACTGTTGAAGGAATAAATGCCATTCTCAACATGACAAAAGATCTAAAAACAGCACAAAAATTCAGCTAAATCTTAAGACCAAATGGTACTCACTGTGTTTACGGTATATGGTGCATAACTGATGAAATTTGTACGTTGCAGAGTTATTTATGGTTCAGGAATGGAAATACGAAAAACGAAAACACTCGGTTATGCATGAATAGCTTACTCAATCGAAAAGCCGTATGATCCGAGTAGGGGTTCAAAATTTCATCTAGAATTTTTCATGATGGTTGATTTCACAGGGTGACCAGAAACTAATATCTGTCAGTGTTTTTAGAAAGTCAAAACAGTGCACACAAAAAAATACTGTGCACATTGTACGGTCAGCTGTTTCCGACCAATCAGATTTGAACACCGGATAAAATAGAGACTGTCCGGAACAGTGATGGACCAATGGAAATCTGCAAAGTTGATTTCCACGATACATGCAGTGTATCCAGATGAAGTAATCTTATTTAAAACCATAGTGCCCTCCCTTCAACCAACAAGGTACTGAGATTGCTGGCAAATTTAGTGGGGGTACGAAATAAGGTAAAAACTGCATTAACAGGCTGATTAAATCATGATCCTGAGATTACAGATATATACAGATAAATTCTTCTTAAAACTGCCTACTCTGGTTACTGGAGTGTGCCTTGCTAACTTTCAAAAAACAACTTGTTAAGCACGGGGCTCTGCTCCACTGCTTATCCTTTCCTTTGGTAGCATTCATCAATTAACTCAAACTAAAATGAGGAAGAAATCCAAAGGATTTCAAAAATTCCACATGCACGTGAATGCGTCGACAATGAGCACGAAGAGTCCAACAGCATAACTGTATCTTTTGTGGAAAGCCTACTAGAATTCCGAGTGGTGATTTGAGTGGACACATACAAAACCCTGCGTCCTCATTCCGTGTCTCCCTCTCTCCCTGAGGAGTCACTTTCATGGCGCTTATTGTTTATCAAACATAGAAAAAAATTGGTTGGACCCCAGAGCACCAGCAGCTGGGATTTTCCTTTCAAAATAATTCAAGAGTTGGTAAAGCAAAGAGCCCCACTGCTCAATGAAATTCCCCAGCTGTGTAAATTCGTAGGAAACAGTCTAAGACTTTCTGCTAGGCTCATTAAATGACAGGCCACTTGCGCTGGAAGCTTCTGGAAGCTTTAGTAGACTGATATACTTGTTACTGTGACTCTTATACCCTTCTGAAGTCATACGACTAGCTTCGGGATCCGCGGCTTAGGCAGATGAGTGATGAGGCTATGTGAACTGATGGTTAATCTTTTATCGATAACCAACGTCTTTTAGCCCTCTACCTTTGAATTTGGAATGCTGAATGGAGGTGAGTTATAAAGTTGCAACTGCAAACCCATACTTTAACTTCGACTGCATTTTAACTACTAGCCACAACAAGTGCATTTCACCGTTTAGTTGTTTAGTTCCATTTTGAACTAGAGCGAATTTAAGCCCATTTTTGCAGGCAAAAGGAAAATCCATTAACCTGAATCGTAATCTTTTTTCCACACTTCTTGAAGCAATGTAAACAAAAACAGATTGGGTTGAAGTTGGTTGTAAGTTGGTTGCATTTGCTCGACTATGGACATACCGTATCTTCGTGGATAGTAGACCCACATTTGCCGGAAAATTTGTCTTAGGAATTGCTCAAACAGTGGTGCATCTCATCAAATTTCAGTTACACGCTCTCCAGGTCAGTAGATTTACTTTAAAGTATATATGTATATATAGAGAGAGAGAGATTAGAAGCTTGCATCTGCCAGTAAACCAGCCTTAAAATATCGGTCTACAGGATTGCAAGCTATCGAATATAGCTAAGGAAGTCATTGGCAAGGGGTAATAAACAAAGAGTTTACTTTCTGTCATAAGCCTTCTTGGCAGCTATCTTACAAATTTATATGCCACTGTTTATAACTTGTGTGCAACGGTTACATAAAGTTCACGGGAACATACTCCAAAGGGGGGCGTAGTGCCAGATGAATATGGTTAATGGAAGATAATGTTTTTCAGAGCAGAGCTAGTCATAAGAAGACTCCCATTCAGAGGTTTTTCCTTTAAAACGGAGCTGCGGGTGATGTAGCCGGATTTCAGCCATCTTTGTTGTTAATAGTAGTATGTACCTGATTTGAGTTTTGATTGATTCAGAGGTATCTAGTACATGATATAGAAAGCATGTTCTGTGTTTATCTTGAACTGAATTCAGTCAGGTGTGGACAGTTACAATTGAGCTAGGCTTCTTTCAAGTTTCACTCGAGGACACCGGGTTGTGTTTGCACATGTTGTTTGACACACGTTTTGTGGTATGACCGACGTATGAAGCTTGGAACCTACAGACGAATGAGTACGCACAAATGCTGGCGGTATGGCTTGGCTTCTCTGATTGCTTTTTTTCGTTTTCCGCCAGATCTATTCGTCTCCATTCAAAATACTAAATGAGCAATTTTAACCTAAGATAACTTTGGGCGCAGTAAAATTCAGTTTTGTAAGTAAAAGTATTACAGAAACAACGTTTTGAATTACATATTGGTATTTTGGTTCATGCTGAGAAGAACCACCTTCAGCATGCGAATTAGGAATAGCTGAGAAACTGCGAACTCGTAGCGTCCCTAGTGGTTCAATAAAGCGACTTTGCAAACGTGTTTTTGGAAATAGTTCCCACTTACAGTATATTTCCAAACATCTTGTTTTAAACATTGCCTCAACGGAAGACATCTGAGACAGTTTCACCCATCTGAGCAGATTATTCAAAGAAATCCTAAACTTTCCACCCCGCCATATTGTATCTGCATTTTTCGGTCTGAGTTCTCTTCTGTGGTACCCCGAAGACTATTCTGGCTTAGAGTTTCGTTAGTAAAAGAACTTGCTGGTCTTGCACAGGAGTTTTCTCCAGCCCAAGTCCCAACATGGCTATGTGTAACTGCGTCTCATGCTAGCCAATAAAAAAGGAGCTGGAATCTATTGATTTCTTGCTTTATGTGTTTACCACGCCTAATGATCACTCTATCCCAGGCGGTAGATTACCAGTGTGATGAGGACACTAATTCTACAAATTTAACGGGTCTTCTCACAAATAATCTTGCTATTTTTTTAGACTTCTTTTACCAAAACCCCACGACTAGACAGTTTAAATAAATGAATTAATTTTGCATTGCAAAATTTTCTCACTACAGCCAAATTGACTGGTCAGTCACGAATGAACGGCCTTATTTGCCAGTTCCCTTGTCCCAGTACAGCACCAGCTTTTCGGCCTTAATGTATTCGGGTTCTCTGTCAACGTAGTTTGTGTCCAAGCTGGATCAGTTGACATTAACAATAAAGCAGGGATGATATGCTTAGATAATCACATAGACTGTGGCACCCAAACAATGGATACACCATGGGGATAACCAATACCGACAGTTTGTCCAGCCCGCGAATAGCAAATGTCAAGTTACCGCAAGATAAGGATAACCAGTAATCGAGAAGCATAGAATCCATAGTCGTAATCTACAAAAAACACGAAAAAGCCGTAAGAGACTGCGGGGTTATTCAGTTACCCTAAACAACGACACAAAATTAATCCACTACGTACTGAGGACGACTGGTGAAGGAAGGCTTGTTATGGAGGTACCAATCTCAGAGGACGTCATGTCCTCAGTAATTTTATCGCGGCTTTAACATAGGACGACAATTTTTCGTCTGGACAACATACGCATCAAAACCAGCCGACAGAGCTAATGGTAACTAAATCTAGCACTTGTCAAAACCAGACATCCCTAAACAGTTCCTTCCCATTGTGCCGCAGACGGAGCCAGTGATAATGTAAAGCGAACATTTGCGATACATTCGCGTTTTCATTACGATGTTAACCTGACTGAGGGATCTCCCGATGGATGTGAACTCTAAAAACAGCGAAAAACTGGTATTGTTCGTCTTCCACATTTGTGATCCTTCTTTGAGATGACAAGCCACAGAGCCTACTTGACCTTTTATGGTACCTTAAATGGCTGAGTTTCCTCTGAAGATAGTGCTTCATATGTTGTTGGTGGTTGCTGCTGGACCTGACGCCCGATTATTTGACGCCGGATGCGTACAGTCTTTATTTACTGCCGCCGAAGGGCAACGTCGTGTCACGCACCCAATTTTTCTTGAGTTCCTAATATTTGACATTGTTTGATAATGTGTCTTGGTGAAAGCTCATTCCGCTTAGTTGTTCTAATCTGAGTCCCGCATATTGAAAGGATCACCAACCAATGGTGGCCCAAGTGACTAAAATTATGTGAGTCAAACTTGTTTTGCCAGTATCTGTGAAACAGGAACATGAACAGTCATTGAATATCTGAGGCAGGAGCATTTCCATCCTGTAGTTCCCAAATCTGTAGAAAACACTCGAACACGAATGACATTTCATTGTCCAAGTGGAGAAAGCGTGCCGCACAGCCCTTACAACTGCCCATATATGTATAGGGTCTTTATCTGTAACCACCCGTTGGAACTTCCGAAAAGTGATGTACCGAGAGACAGACCACCAACAAGGGGCATGGTTTTCTGCAGTAGGTACGAGTAGGTACGAGCTCGAGATAGCTTAGTGGTTAGTCATCGAGAGGTCCGTGGTTATAACCCAAACGCGGCATCTCGACCGATCTTGTCTCTGCTTAGGCCATATGGAAGTATCCCCGTTCGCGTGCTTCTTTCGAGTGGCATGGTAGCCAAGCGCTGGAAAGGTGTTACAGCTGAACGATTGAAGTTTTTATGAGCAGTATATCTCATCTTGAAACTGCATCCTAGACGCTTATTGCTCCAAGGCCAGCCTCGATTGATTTGCTCTTCTTTGCTGGTCAAAACCTTGCTGTTTACAAACAGTCCATTACCGTTTACAAACACAGGATTCCATTTACACGGGATTGCCTTCAAAGGAAGCTAGCTGTCTATCGACGTGGAGTGTATCACCTTGAGAGGCGCGACCAACATGGCGCCTCTCCCATGTCCCCTTTGTTTGGTTTGCAGAACATCCAGTGTCGTTGGATGTCGTACACGAAGTACAGCACTGCGTAATGAAAGTGGTTAGTTCAACTTCAGTGTATGCTGGGAAGATTCAAGAAGCATGCAGAACGTGAGGAACGGTGATGTACCAGCGAGATGTGTCTACGCACTAGTCCTCTGAGTCTATCATTCACGGTTAACGAGCGGTTTGTAACCTGGTCAGTCGAACTCAACTGGGAATCAAAGATAACAAAATTTTTGGTAGTGAAGATGTAATTTAACCGTGAAAATGGCAATCATTCGGCTCTCAATGAAAGATGAGCTGTTGTATGCTGGTTTGTCTTACCGTCCAACTTGGCCACATACCGTAACCATGTTGCATTTTCAGAAATGCTGAGTTGTTAAACGACTCAAGCTCATAGGAGCCAATATAGAGACAATATAGAAATATTAGCAACACCAACCAACTTTCGTGGCAGACGACTACTAAATCCACCATCAATGTACTTTTCCCTCCTGGGGAATAACGATTTCTGGAATCAGAGATTTTCTTCTTCGTATTCACGGAGGTTCACGCCTTCAAAAGTGCATTGTAATGAACACAAGGCGTATGTAAACCTTGTCTGCTGATGGAATGCGTTTTGTTGTGATCTGTTCCACCCATGAGCTTAGTACTCTGTGGACCACTCAGCTTTAGGTAGATGCCTACATTGTAAACCCAGCACCGATCCTTCCGGAATAGTTGAATCAATTACCATGCCAACTAAGAAAGCAGAATTTGGGTAACTGATATGTTTACACAGCCGATCAGTTCTTGTTTAGTCAATTCGACGTGATTCCAAGCGACAAACCCAAGTTGTCTAAACAAATGGCATTTGTGGTTAGCCTTGCGTTTCCTTGATAAGGCCAACTTTGAACCACGTCTACAGCCCTGGTACTTTTATCCAATAAACTCCTGTCTACAGAGTGCCGGAAAATTAGTATCTCGGGTGTGGTTGCTGGTTGATGATCGGATGGTTGTTGAGCTGTTCTCAGGGCTCGGCTATCGACTTTCAAACGCCTCCCTGAAATTCATGGAGACGTCATCAGTGAGCGGCTGGGTGTGAATTTTTGCTCTTCCCGCTTTTGTCTCTACAAATTTCGAAGATCATATCATATCTCTACGAGAATGCCGTATGATATACAACCCGCTGGCGAGACAACTGGTCATTTCATGATGCGTTTGTTCTGCCTTTTTGCGTCCATTAGTTACCGTTAATTCACCGTTTCTGTGGTCCGATTGTCATCCAATGAATGAAAATCCAAGAGGATTGAACAAACCCGGAAAAAGCGACCACAGGTGAGGTCACGAAGGGACCAATCCTCAGACAGCTAACTATGTAAGGAAGGAATAGATTGAATGTACAAAATCACTGAGTCTTTGTCTTTATAAATCTTGAACGGACCTTTGCAATTCTATCTACCCTGCAGGTTTTCCCCACACAAAGCAAATATGGGAAAACTTTTTTTCGCTCCAGCACTAATTACCTTGTAGTAATTAAATTTGGCGTGTATTCTGTAAGCATCTCAGGCATTCAACGATTCTTCGTGTGCCCTGCAATGTCTTTTTTTCTTTCGGTGAGGTTGCGTGATATACGAGATATCGTAGTCCGAAGGTTTTGATCCAACATTTGACCATATGCTATAAAGTTATTTTTTGGTTACAGCTGTATTTCCTGACGGTTTTGTAGCCAAAGATTCTTGGTATCTGTACCGGAGATCAGGACAAGAGAACAGAATGCCGATTATGCCTCCTTTATTCAAACAAATTCAAGATTCTGGGAATCCGCTTTTACGGTTGCGCGCAAATGCACGTCATCTAAGGTAACCACCGTCATATGCCGTGAGTCACCGGAACACACATTCACAATCCTCAGTCACGCTTCATGATACTGGAAATCACTTATTTCTACGAAGAGTTTCTGCAGCTTAATAGCTTCATAATCTAAAATTCGCAATTTTCTTCCTTCTGCGATCAGCGCTTGGCGCTTGAGAGTTCGTTCTACACATGGCGACAGTGAGCTTGACATGTCAGTCCTTATATGTATAGAAAAGTGATCATCGAATAAACAACTTGTGAAAAATTCTAAAGCCCTAAATCAGTTTAGTAATGTTCCCAACTTAGGCAAATTTACGGCACTAATGACCGATAGCTGGCGCTTTAGGAACTCAAGTCGTGATCCCATACTGGCTTGTTTTTTTTCGGTGCACTACGAGGCAAATTTCGTCCAATAATTAATGCTTCTGTTGCGTATAACTGCCTTGACAAATTGACCGTAGTAAGCAGTGTGTTTGTCCACTACCTAATTTTATCCTGTTGGAAAGACCGGATGAGGCGTCGCTGAGATGAAACCTGTTCACTTTGCGCTTAGTTCTTTCATATTTTCACAAACTGGTGTTTATTGATTGCATGCCACTAACCATGATTCAAGTTGTACTTATAATCATCAATGCATTTTCAGTGTATAACACTGATCATCCTGGTCTTTTCCAACCGTCATCTTTAAGTGAACAACAAGCGGCGAGACCAGTTGAATCCTGCATTCCGTTAAAGAACTTGTTCCATTTGCTTACTCATGGGATATAAGTGGTGCAAGAACATGGGCCGACTGAATCTCACTGGTTTTTCACGTACTAACTTCCAAGTCACCTTTGGAGCAACCTCGGTAGACAAATGTATCAACTCCCAGTGACAACCGGATTTGGCGCTAGAATATTCAAGTCAAAAAGCATTCACATGACTGCTCGTAATCCTCTGAATTATGTGGACTATAAATAACCTGACTTCTAAGTCAAAGGTCCTGCAGAATCCGGCTCACATAGTCACACAAACCGGGCGACCACCTAGCTCACCTGGAAATACCATGGCACACAAATGGAGAAGCAACAAAACATTTCCCTTGGGGCTGAAATTCAATGTAAACCTACCAGATTATGTATGAAGCAAAGAGCTATAGCTGTACACTGACCATCAATGTCATAAAGAATTCTTTGTCTGACCGAAGAAAATCTATGAACAGGACGATCAGCTGTCGTCAAACCATCGGACACCTGTGCATGGTGGGAGAGCCGCTGACGGCTTGCCCAGAGCCGAAAGCGCTAATGCAAGCCCTTGGAAGGAATGAGATTGGTGGGTGGACCTGAAAAAGGCTTATTGTGGGCTATCATCCAGCCTTAAGATGGTGGGACCGGCACCGGTGACTTGTTTATCATCGAGGCACGGTGCCACCGGTAAATTCCTTAGGTTTCGGCGTCATACCACATTCCCTGTTATGCGCATATGTACGAACGTGTAGGTGCATAGAGCTATGTTCATTTCCACGAAACCTCATCACAAATTAACCATAGCTTGACGCCTTGTCCATATTTTGTCAGTTAGGTGCATCACTTGAAAACACACTACATAGTACAATCCACAACCAACTTAGTTTTTGTCAACTTTCATTACCTTGTGAAAAAAAGCTATTGGATTTCGGTTTACTTTTCTCAGGAGGTGTGTGGAAGGTAGAAGAGGAACTACTAATTTTTACCCATTATCCACCTCCAAAGTAAATAGGAAGTATAAATGTTCTAGCACAATAATTTATTGGTTGAAAATTGGTATCTTTGATACTATCCAGCAAATTGATTAGGTACTGCCGGCTAATAACCCCACCATTTCCATTTTGGAGTGTTTTTATTTAGTAATAAGACTCACTGAGACCCATTTTGCTCCACACTACCGACAGAAATCAGTTTGAACATTTTATTCTCAGGATTCACCAATATGTCTGGCACATAAATTTGCATAAGAATATTTTACACTGAACGTCCAGCTGATGTCGACCTCTGCCTGACTGTCCTAATTTATTTTTTGGTGTGACATGGCGGTATTTCCGCCCTTTTTGTGCCTATCTTCCCTTTCTCCAGACGTACGATGCAAAGAATTGTGAATAACAAATTTCGGACATGGGAATGTGTCTCGCACATAAGGTCCAGTAATTAAACGACACCGTTTGTACCTATTTTTTAACGTGGACAATACAGCGATAAAATGATTAAGCTGATGCAGTTTTTATCTGTCTCACTGTTGAGTGACACTCTTGCTGGCAAGCATGAAGTCAACCGGCTGCAAATACAGTAAGCTACCATCAGCGATTCCCCGGGATATTTGTGTATCACCTGGGCCCATTGGTTCAATGAAGTTGAAGTTCTATGGACCCAATGTTAATTGTTACCTTTAATGTGGCAAACGTGAACCAACCCGCGCGTGTAACTTTAGTTATTGAAGACGTATTTTATAAGACTTTATTTTGAGGCTCTTTTCTATCAAGGTGGGGGTTACTGTATCAGGCTGTATGGATAGTTGTTTCTTCTATTCGCTGAGCTGGACATTCGCTGGCTGCAAACATTTAGTCATCAATCGAGATGAAGCCATCAGAGCGTAGCAAGTTAGCGGTGAATCGTCGGCCTGTGAACTTTCAGCAATGTTGTACTGGTTAACCCAGGTTGTTGTTGACTGGTTGTTGTTGACCCAGGAACTGAACTGTGATTCTGATTGGTGGCTCGTTCTCTGATTGGTCAGCATCCTTTAAATTTGAATTGTGACTCCTTTTAGTGACTCATGACCTGTAAGTGCTAATCTTGCCACCTGATCCATCCGTCTGACAGACAGTTCCACTTGAGTCACAATGAGTGTTGAAGAACTTAGCGGACACATCATCATCATCGACAGCATGACATCAGTGTTCAACACCGATGCTTCACTGCCGTACAACCATGATTTATTTCAAAGCCTTATTGTGAAGAAAAGAATAAAGGTGGACGGAGAAGGGACTTAGTGCTAGCTTACGACAATCATTCTGAGGTGCCTACACCTCCAAACACTCATTCAGGCAAGCTGGATAGAAACTGACAACAAGAACGCCACTGACATC
>SJOL01009447.1:10918-28614 GCA_004794785.1 Opisthorchis felineus | reverse complement strand
CTTGCAAATGAATGTTGCCCATTGAGACGACTTGCCTGACAAGACTGTTGGAGCTCTCCAATAATTACGAACAATAGTTTTTTGACTGTCGACAGCCTGAGGCAACTTGGTTATTTATTAGCGAAATACACTCATTTGCAAACAAATTTGGTTTTGTGAGAGACTCACCTGGGACCCAGCTGAATCTCTCGTTTGTGATGTTTATTTTTTTCTTCCCATGGTATGGTAAACTACGCATCCTGACCCGGTTTTCTGAAGACATTGAAAACTCTCCCTCCACAAAAGCTGCCCACACTTAGGTGCTCTACGGTTTTACTCCCAGTGGTTTGTTCCTTTGTGTCTTCTATAATTTTACTGTTCGCTGTTCCTCATTCGCTGGGGTGGGAGATTCATTCTCTCAGCTCTCAGCTATTCCGATAGCTAGCCTACTATTTTTTCAACTGCTGTTTCCGGTATCGTAGCAATACACTCCACTTCCTTCTCTAAATTATACAGATGAATTTGTGGTGATAGTTTCCACTTTTTCCATTCTGGCCTCCTGGCATGTACGTCTAGTAATCGTAGAAAAACAGTCTAAACCTAAAAGCATCCTTATTTTCTTATACGCTATTTTTGCTATTGTATACTTACTTCATTACCCCACTAATGATTAGACTTTTCGAAACAAAGTTCAAGAAATGTCTTCCATACAAAAAAACTTTCTTCGTTGTGTTTTCGCCTCCCTGATCCTAATTGCCCATTTTCTCCCGGGAACCCTCTGATTTCTTGTCTTTTATCCACATTCATATATTCTTACTTTTTATCGGTTTTGCATACGGAAATTTAAAAAAGCACAGTTCCTCTGAAAATTTAGAATGGCTTATCGGTGGATGCTAATTAATTCACTTGTGGGAGAAAAGCTGCAAAACGCACAGGCTCCTCGGCATCCAGTCGATTTTGTGCTCGTTTTTTTATTCAGTTCTCTATACAAATACTAGTTCCCAGCCTAAAATTTGAAATAGATTTGGCGGCAAACCAACTCGAAATGATCTTCTTAGGTGTGAAATATTCCTGATTTATTCTTGGTTAAAATTATCCAATAATTACAGGGTTAGACTTGATAAACCAATCCAGTGCGGATTTCGTGCCAATTAAAACAAAGCATCGATCGCGCAATGAACAGTAATAACTGTTAATTAACCGTTTTGCCTTTTACTGCGGCGTTGCTGGAACGCTAGACACAGTCGTGTAGAGCTAATGCTCACAGAAGCGAGTTTTTGGATTAACCCTTGAGATGAAAATAGTCGGGAAATTTAACCACCTGATAACGGTTAAGCTTTTCGCGATCCCCTCTAGTGAAAAGTCCTAAATAGACGTGGACTGCTCGAACGTGACAACACATTCTGTCCTCATGACTAACACCGTCAGCTCTAAGTTCCACAGATTTAGGACTGATCGTGCCCTTCATGGGGACCGCAACAAGTAACATAGAACACTTGACTACTTAAATGGAAGAAGCAGTGTACAACGTCACAAAATTATACTGGTCCTCCGAATAGCGCACACATAAAACAAGATCGGTTTATCTTATTTCAGATGTTTACTTAAGTGTATTTGCATACAGTAATTCCTAGAAGTTTCTCCCCTCAATCTAACCTCCTTTCATACATTTTCAGAGTACACGGCAATCACATTTTCAGCCCTACAAGTTCCGCAATCTGTGCCTTTGGTAAACCTGTTTTACCTGTTTGAGTACATGTTTTGAATACGTGCATCAACTAACTGAAGAATAGGACACTTTCTACTCACTTTTTCAGAGTGACTATTCAGGCTCGTGAAAGGCTTCAGTCTGAACAAAATCAGGTGGGGCCAGTTCATAGTATTTAGTCTCTGGAACTACGCTTAGCTTCAACAAATTTTTCAGCAGGAAGCCAGTGAGATGCCCCGGAATTCGGTTTTTCCAATCTCATTGTTGTGGTTCACAAGTAAGATCCAGAGACATCTGAAGCTTACCGCCATAAAAATGATAATACCAGGACAGAGTGGGGCGAAGTATGGCACCGTTGCAGTGAATATTGGCTACTGTCACTTCGACTCTAAATTTGATCGCCATAACGACGCTCCACACCAATTGATCTTGTGAGCAACCAACTCAAAATTGTGTGAAATTTTCGAATGATTTCCCGTGCTGTGGGCGCATACTCAAGGATAACTCTGCTAATTTTCATAAAAGTTGGATTATGACAAGTTTTTGGATGGCCACGTGCATTCGAACCTCACACTTTTGTCGAGCTGTCAAACTCATGCATAGAATTCGATAAAAACTAATTAACGCCGTTTACCTCCTGTAATGCTTCAAACGACCGGTGTAAATTTCTCAGAGTTCCATAAACCCTTTTTAAACACTCCTCTACGGCCTAGTAAATTTTACACAGCCCTTTGGTCTTTGTTCTCTAGGTATATTTGCTCCGAAATCTTCATGGTGTTGCAATGTTACGATTTAACAAATTCTGACCTCTGGTAATGTGAAAGACAATGGGCCTGTCCATAAACTTTCTTATATCACCTTATATCTCATCTTACGACTCAAAGAAAAGGGTTACGGACTGGCTGCTGTTTCGCTCGAGTGGACCACAAATTCAGTAGTGTATTCATCGGTTGGCAAATATCTTGAGACCAACCATCAGCCAAGTTTATCTTCACTAACTACAATTTAGGGTGGCTAAATTTCTCCAAAGCTATTGTTTTCCCTCATCAACATCAATGCTTGTGAACTTGCGACCTTCTTTGACCTAGTTGACAGAGAAATGGATTTATCATGATTTCGGGCTTCGTGGTTTTTCTGGCTTTCTTTTAACCTCCTTACGTCTACGTTCTAATTGTATAAATATTTTCAATAAAAACACGACACATACTTTGCGAATAATTAGAAATATCTCTCGAGGCAAGCACGACTTTAAACTATGAGATGCTGCTATAAGAATCCAGAAGGCCCTGGGATTGGTCTAACACGGAGGCACTACCTGGTTAGTTTGTTTGGTGAACTAAGGCCTTCGGTCATCACGATACAGACAACTCTTTCTATAAACTCAGGTCAAAGAAGGAAGGCTGACATCGGTCAGAAAAAAGCCTACCTACGTCCTCATGTTTTTCAAATGCAAAATAGCTTCCGTCCTCTAGTCGGTTCTTTAAAACATATATTCAGTTCAGCACAATTGGTGGTACATTTTAGCATTAGCTAGCTCATAATGACCAGCCTAAATGATTCATCATAGTTTTTCTATTCATTTGGTTGTTAGCGTTCGGCAGAATACGTGATTGGACAGCTTTTCACTTACCCGGGGAATTTGTGAGAATAGACCAAGCTGTCTGAAAACCGGACAGACCAGAAACGTGACCACTGCTACCTCCGCTTACCTGACGTTTACTAACCATCAGATCACTCCGATGGAATGGTTTAAGTGATTTGTCTGGTGCCGCCAAACCGTTCTAGCATAATTCCCCACACAGCATTGAAAACGGCGGAGGCAATCGCTACCCGGTTACTTGGCCCTTCCCAATGTCACCAAGGCAATCATATCTTAGCCTGTCTTGGCCTACCAGATGTGATCCCAAACAAATGGGCCAATTAGATAATGCCTTTGTTTCGGATTATTTTCAAAGTTTCCGGCACCTTGGAGCTGCTTTTTCCAGCAAAGACGCTATCCCCCATACCAGTTTATTCTGAGTCTCTCCTATTTGAAATCAAACATTTAGTCGTATTTCATTCTGGTCTCCCATTAATGTCAATCAAATTTACAAATAAGGATTTATGGCCCCCTACCTACGATTTAGCGTCCAAGTAAGCAATAAAACTTACGGAGTTCAGGGACTTGGCATAGGCAACAAAACAGGCGAAACAAGCAGCAGGCTTTCAAGCTCTTGGTTTTCGCTATTGTTCGTTTGCAATTGATGAATGAACGCGAAATGGGGAATCTAGTAACGCGCGTCTATTCTACTCTATACTACTTCGAGCACAAAAGATCGATACGATCAGGCAGAGTGATTAACCGAATGTGGTTAGTGTAATAAGTGACATTAAAACCCCAACCAGTTTACTGGGGTTGACGCCGCGTTTGCAAATTCCAAGGAGCTCACAGCAATCATCTGGCTATGTGGGTGCGAACAGCTGAAAAAAGCGTGGAGTAAACGCCAATAACTACGTGTTTGATTTATCCCAACGGTGGCCAAGATCCTGCATTTAATCGCGTGTGATGCATAGAACCTTTCAGAATGGACATGTAACATAACCTAACACTGACCGGCGTCGCCTTGTGTTGTCTTTCCAGAGCAGCCGAACCGATTAGGATGCTAATGCATCCAAAGTTGGTGAAGAGTATTAAAAGGTTGACTTCAGTCAAACGCTGTAAAAAAAGATGGGAGCCTTAAATTAACTTATATGCAGTAATTCAGGTAAAATGTGACCAGTTATAGAATGCCTGCACGTTATGCGCAAGGGTGACGACATTTATTTGAGTCCATTATTGGTGGATAAACACAAAGTTACGACGCCAAGTGGTGGACTTGAACATGCTGTTGGTTTCTGGGACGATCGTCTACAAGAGGCCGGGCGTAAATCGTATCGATCACTCGAACTTTCTGCTAAAAAGCGGGGTTCGTTTCCTCTCAAAGCGCGTTTTTCGGTCTTGGAAATGCCCTTGTAATGCCGATTTCCTTCCCAAAGTGGTTATCCCTTGTAACATCCAAAGAAGTGGCACACGACTAATCAGTGAACCCCGAATTGCGAAAATTTTTCTTCCTTTCATATATTATTATCATTATTATTCAATCTCCACACAATGTCATAACACATCCGGAATCTAGAAAGCGAATCAGAATGTAGCTAGTTAGATCTCAGTTATTCGTAATGTGAAATGTAAATCCCTTCATGCATACGTAATTAAGTTTGCTAATCGTCAGGTATAAGCGGCGTTGTGTGTTTATGTTTAAATATCGACCCACATTGCCCTGCTGGACTGTGAATTTACCAGTTTAGTTCTAGTCGAACTAGCTGTGACCTATCTCTAAGCAGACTGAGTTTCTTGCCTTTGATAAGTATTTCTTTAAAGTGATCACGTTAGAGCTCCAGGGACAATAACTCACTATGAACTCCTAAACCAACCATTTTGTGAACTGCAGATTTCCGGACATCAAGCAAACTACTGAGTGAAGAAGAGAAGACTGGAGACTCAGACAGTGTTACTTTATACGTTTCTTTGTGTAGATCTACATAAGGAAGTGCCACTCAAATACTACGCGTTGATGAGATGAACTCCCGTTCACTATCTCGGCTAACCTAACGTTTTATTCTATCCATCGTTGTCGACCTACTCACAGATAACCTTATCGTTATTGCAGATTCACAGTTCGAAATATTGATTTCACTTTTATTTGCAGATGGCGGCTAAATCTTAGGGTCGTAAATTATCGATCTGAGTGACCTTGAAGTAGTCAAAACGTCATCGTTCCCTCCGAATTACCTAACTGTGGTCAACACTTGTTGCGTGTGATCACGGAGGCCTCCATCTTGTTTGGGGAGTCACCTCTTTTTCCATCATCGGTTTGCGCGGTACCATACAATATGAGGTTATTAGGCTAACATAGCTTGTTTGATTAAATTGTGCTGATTATACACGGAGCTGCGGTGAAGCAGGATAGCTCAAAGATTTTGGGTAGTTGAACATCCGTCAACTTCGCTGTACTAGACTGAATCCAGATTTTCATAGCTTATCCGCTGCTTTTATAGGTTATCTGAGGAAACTGATTATAGCACGATGAGTCGATGCTTCATCGCATGTGTTAAACTAAGGTGGTTGGCTAAACATTTATAACCAGGAGTAGCCCAAACTGGACGGATTATAACCGCCGCATCCAGTATTACCAGAGATTTGGTTCACAAGATTATGTTGTCCGGAAGTTGTTCGCGGCAGGCCGTAGTGGATGCACCCCCTCTGACTTAAGGAGGCCCGAGGAATTTCTGGAAAAGATATGGTGATTTGGCTAGTGAAGACGGGCTAAAAATAATGCGACGAAAATTATACACTATAAGTAACATCCGAATGGAGGTTCGCTGAATACAGCTCTACTAGAGGATTTGACTCATTTATAAGTTAGGCCAATGTGGCCAAAACCGATGGGATATTGTCGAAAAATGCGCTACATCTACGTGTAAGCAACGGAAAATCCTCGCATGACGGGCAGTGGATAGTGAATCAGGAGACACAAACATTCAGTTACATAGAATAGCCTACTGAAGCTCATCCGGATATGGAATGGTGCTGAAACAGTTGAATCCGCAATAAAGTGAAATTTTCTCACTTTGAAGGTTATTAACGAAATTTTCTCAGTCTGACGAATGCTAGTGCGCAAATTATTTAAATCGCAATCAACTAGATCGTTTCTAAAAATACAAGAATGCACATCTTCTACAACTCAGTCATCGGTGCCAGAATCAAACTACCAAATATGATAGCACAATCCTAGGTAACAGTCAGTATGTGTTTCGCTGTGTACCGCATTTTACAAGTGAATTCGATTCACTGCGCATTTTCCGCGCGCTTTGGCGCACTTGGTTCCAGCAAACCAGTACGCTTACCGGACTGCACGATGCAGGTCTGATCAATGATGCTGTTTGGGAGCTCATTCCACACCAGTCTTGACGAAATTTAGTTTGAGGTTGTACTGCTGATGACTGCCCTGGTTACTAGTACCATTACGGACTCCAGTTTCACTTGCTGAAACACCGGCGGCAAATGAGAAGGTGCAGGTTCGAATGTGACCCACTGTGACGAAAGTTTCTTCTACTCGGTGTCCAAAGTTGGGTGAAACTAATCGCACGCTTTAAAGTTGCTAAAGTGTCCACTGAGTTGGTTAACCGTATAGCTACCTGTGGTACGCGATACTGGCGAATCCGAATGATCAACACACACTATTCAGGTACAAGTGGGGGACAGACGCGGGACACAACAATGTAAAACTGTGGATAAATTGATATATAACACGCATACAGTTATACTTTTATAGAACTACACGGCTTTTCGAAGAATACTATATGACACGATGTGATATCATTTGATATTTTCAGTCACATTGCTCTCGTCTGAACAGTCCTGTTGCGTAGCAGTTATTCTGTAGGATCCACACCAAGAGCGGAAAGCACTGTACCGAGTCCCCCTCTTATTAGGGCCACTCAGCAGTACATATCCTTGGCCGTGCCCAGAGTTTGAACTCCGGGCACTTGACATCCGAGGCTAGCGTGTTACCAGAAACACATGGATTATCACGTCTGAACAGACGAACTTGTTCATGCTTGAAGGACCCGGTTCCTTTGCCCTACTTATAGAGTGCTGACCAAGTAACTCTCCTGTTTGTATCAGCCGAATGTCAGGACTGTCTAGTAAGTTAGTGTCACGATACCTGAAACCTGCTGGACAATTTTGACTAGTTCTAGGTGAATACCTCAGCTCGTCCAATTATCCAAACGTGATAACCAAGGTAATGCTAGAGTGGTGGTAACACGCTAATCTCTCAGGCCAGATCTCCGAAGTACACTTCCTGGCGTGGTCAAGGATAGGCACTGCTGATGAAATGTAATAAGGTCGAAAGCAGATTCCAGTGCTTTTTCCGCTTTGGTGTGGATCCACCGAAATCACTGCTGCAGGATGAGAGAAAAGCTGTTCAAACGAAAGCGATGTGAATGTGAATTCTATAAATCTCACAACCACCCGAACCAATAAGGTCATTGTCAGGAGGATGCTTTAACTACGGTCGATTGTTAGTAAAGTGATCGAAACGTAATTAAGAGAGGAATGGCGAACCAGATGGAAAACTGCTGGGGCTTTTACTAAGGAATGGGATCATGAACGCGGTGGAATCAAGTTCATGGGAATTAAGATGTCTAAATCCTTGTGATTTTCGACGAAGGGAAAAAGAACGAACCGCACCACTTGGCAGCATTCACATATGAAAAAGTTGGCTGTGGATACCAGTCTTCTGTTTCTTGGTGTTTAATACAAAACGGGTGTTGAGTGAAGTCCTCAGAACAGTTCGTTTGCTGCGCCATGTTGCTGAACTGTGTAGGAGCTGCAAAGGCAAAAGTTTGATGGAGATAGTGAAGACAAAAGGTACAAGGGCAGATCTTTGAAGAAATCCACTTAAACTTCATGGACGGAACAGAAATCCGGACTTAGTGAGTGCGTTTGATATGGAAGGCCGTTGAACATTTGGAAAGGAAGCCAGGAAGCTACTACTAACACCTAGGGAACTGTGTAGCGTTCCATCAAAATTTTTGCACACTAGAAAAAATACAGAACACATCCGTTTGTGATTTTGCGGCACTCGTAAAACAAGACCAAGAAAGGGTTTAGTTGGTCAACGGTGAGGGAGACAAGATGACTACATGTTGGATGAGAGGTGGGGATAATTTAAGAGGGGAAAAAATTATGGTCTGGTCACTCTGCCTCCTCGGCTTTCAGGTTACATTGATGAGGTCTATTGAGCATAAATTTAAAAAGTCATTTTGGCCTCATTCCTTAAACCTGGAACAGATATTGACTGTTTTACGATTGCCGGGAGCGTTCTTGACGATGAAAATGTGTTTAGCAGGATTTGGAACGAAGGTAAATGAAAGGTTCTTGGGTACTGTAAGATGTTTATTATTACCGCCTGGGAACCCTCCTGAATCACAAATATCGGGAATCGCCGGATTTTGGTGCTTAGAAGCTAGCCGTTTTCAACTATGAACCAAGTTGAAGGTGACTTGTGAGCGCAACCTCTGGGTCTCTTTGATTACGTGCGTCCAGGCCGGTTACGGTGTGCAGTTGGGTTGCTTCATCTGCCAAGACTTTAAACTCGCCTGCGCTTGTGTAAAGGAACAAATGTGGAACCCATTTATCGGACTTTTGGATTGTAAGGGACTAAAAATGTAGATGGAAAGAAGCGTGGTCCAAATGTGGATAAAGAAGTTTGGGATACTCGAGATAAGTCTGGTTAGTCGGTTCATAACAGTTGCGCACTGAACTGCCACATTCTAGTTAATATTATTTGAGCTACTTAAACAACGAAAGTAGTATAAAGTATCTGAGAGCATCTTCTCACCTCAAAACCACGGTTGTTTTATTTTGGCTGCAATATACAATCTTACCAAACTTATCAACTACAAATGCATCAAAATCCAAGTCGCTATTCTTTTGCGATAAGCCACTGTGACCTAGCCTCAGTGACCAAAAATTAATATCTTAAGTCCTAAACGGAATCCTTCTAAACGTTCCTGCGTGACCAAAGTGCTTACGTTCCTCGACAAACCAAAACGGTCCAAAGATGAGGATCTCACATGAAAATGGTGTGTGTTCCCAGCTTCAGAGGGCACATGTCAGTCATAGCTACAGAAAAAAGAACAGAACAGTCACCAGTTGCTGAAGCACGGCTCAATGTAGTGGTTACTTAAAACTAAGTGCGAGCCAAGAACCTTCACATGCCAAAATTAGCACAGTCAAGCTCTTGCCAACTGGTGAAACACCACGTGCATGGTACAAGCTTGAAGAGAAGCTGTGACCGAGGGAGCCGGACGCTGGGATGATGCAAATCATGACCGAAATAAAATTTAGCGTCGTTGAACCGAAGCTGATAACCGTTACAAAAATGGGGGCCATATAAGCTGGATACTGTATAGAGTCATTGCTGTCGAGAAATAAGAGAATCATTGGATATAATGAGCCAGAAAATTGGAGTCGGGTCATAGATTCTGTTGCAATTTTGTATACCTTTAAAATTGCCCCCCATCTTGGATGCACAGTTAGGGTCTTGCGGTCTGGACCGGGCCACTGGTGTCTCAAGGCTATAGGGGCCCTATGTAAGAATGGTATATGAATCGGTGCGGAGCTACAAATGGTCATTCCTCGCTTGTTCCGCTTGCAGTCCGGGTGCCAACGACAAGTCAAAGGCAACCAGTACGGTATGAACGACGGTACGGCCGGTGACTATTATGCCGAAGCCAAGTACCTCTTCGAGTGGATTGCTGTCAAGTAAGATGTTTTTTGTAGTATAATGTCTTGTAGGTTGGCAGAACTTATCCTCGGATGAACGCAACGTAACTAGACAGATGTTTGAGTACTTTCCCGGTCGTGAGTGTGGTTCTGTCGTTTACTTCCGTTCGTCTGCGCGGTTTGTTTGCGAAGTACGGTGATGTAATTCAGGCAGATTCAACGTGTCAGTGTAACAGAGGTGGTTACCATCTGTGGCATGTGGTAATCACCGATTGTAATGGTGTGTTTCACTCCTTTATCCGAGATGAGTCACAAGAATGTTATGATATTGCTGTTGAGCATTTTGTGAGAATGATATCCCCGGTGAATGTTGTGCGAATGATTGTGGTAGACAAGAATAAGTCACAATCATGTAGCCTGAAGGCAGCGATGCCTAACGCCGCTGTCATTTTTTGTTCTTTTCGTGTCTTACAAAGCTTAAAAGCCAGGAGTAATAAGCGTAGGGAAGTGACGCAATCGGATAAAGAAGTCCTGTTTGCCTGGTCCAAGAGAATGGTGCATTATAGGGAAGTGAGTGAGTTTGAGGTCTATGCCACCAGTATCAGAAGCCGGAACCAAGAGTACTGGTCCTACTTCAGCGAGCACTGGTTAACCAACCTGAGTACCTAGGCGAAGCATGCTCGGAAGCATGCTGTGACCCTTGGTAATGAAACCACTAACCGGATCAAATCTGCCAACAGGTATATTAGGTGGAAGCTTACTGAGTCTTCCTCATTGCTCACCTGTGTTCAGGCTATTATCAACAGGAATGAGCAATTAGAAGCCAAGTACCGAAGCCTAGTAGGCGTCCCACTGGAGCGTGGCCGACCGGAAGGTGTGACATAACCATCTCATTTGGAGTGTTTGGGCCGGCTAACGCCATACGCCCAGGATAGGGGTCGTCGTAACCACAGTAAAAGTGCAGAGTTGGCCCACAGCAAAGAATCGTACCTGGTTTTCCGCGACGGTAATCACCTACAGTTGGGAGAACCCATGAAGTGCTCGTGCTCTTTTACGAGCTCATGGTTGTTGCCATGTCGCCATGTGGCCTTTGCTGCCGAGTACCATGGTCAGTCGCTGATTCCGTTGGTTGAGTCTAGTAGGTGGCTGTTGCCACTGAACGATATTCAACCATCAGCTACTGTTGCTGAAAATAGTGCATTAGTACAGGCTGCCCCCAAGGGCAAGTCATCTAAGCTAAGTGTTGCTCGCAATATCTCATCGGATGGTTGCGAGGCAATTGTCCGCTTGGGTTTGTCTGATTTCGTGACCACAAGGTGCTAACCGCCGCGAAGTACATCACCGTGGCAATGCACCATAAGAAGGAGCCAATGGCGTCACATATTGGCGCTGATGTCTGCGGTGACTGCAATTCATCTGAGAGCGCCTATGAGGGGTCGATGATAGCTTGGGTGCAATGCGACTATTGTCACGTGTGGCTGCACTGCAGTTGCATTGGCAGTTCGCTTGACAGGCCGACGTTCCTTTGCCCTATGTGCGATCAGCATAACCGCATATCGGAGTGAGTTCCCTAGGTAAACGCACTTAGGGAGACGAAGGTAAGTTTCGGTTATTAATGAAGTTCACATGTGTTAACTGTCATGCCTTGTTGGATGTGTGGGTGGCGGGTGGTTTTTTTCTGCCGTAAAATCCATCCCCTCCCCAACGTGGTGCGGCAGTGGCAACCAGTGTGCGTCTTTCACGCGGGCTGGGCGAACGGGGCTCTGGTCATTTCCATTAGGTTGTCTTTTACTGATCCTTTTCCCATTTATGTTCCAGGTACCACTGCGGAACACATTTTTGATGATTCTGTAATTTGCTTGCAATCAGTCAATAAAATTGTGTTTTCCAAAAAATGGCTTCAAATTTCCCGACAACTCAAGCGTCACGGCAACCAAGGCATCCAGGCCTTGCGTTGAAGACAAGCTTGCGTAGGTGAGAAAAGAGGGCGTAACTTTCCTGTTTCGTCTATACCTTGAGAGTGGTCCCGAAAAATAGTGCTTCTAGGATAACATAGCATCGCTTCTAGCAGCATATGTTTCGTAATGTATGCAGCAGCCCCAAAGCCTACAAGCCGCTTAGGCTTAACTTCAAACGTGTTACTCGCACACCGATCATTCGTTACACACTCATCAAACAAAAATGTTATTCAACCCGATGATTTTGGGATGCAGGTGCACCTTTGGCTTGGGAGCTCGTCGGTTGTTACTTAGATGGAATGTAAAAGCACCAATGCGTGCAAGCCATCCCCGTCAAACACGTAAAAAGCACGCCTTGGAGGCAAGAGGGAGCGGTGATTCTCTGAAGGCGACTTGTGTGGACGACAACTGGAAATAATGCTTTCCAGCCAAAAGTGAGTTACCAAGGTGCCAGACCAACAATCGTGACATAAATAAACAAGCGTAGCCAGCAATGTTCACTTAATAACCCAACAAATGATCTCACTCTTCTGGGTTTCCCAATGATTGGTAAACCTTTCTTTATGTCCCCGCAATACTTTGCATTAAAGGATGATATACCTGAAATAGAAAATGGACGACCTGCTCTGGCACAATCGCAGACACTATCGTTGATCCGTTGGCTGTGAAGGATGCACCGGTAGTTCCGTTATTATAAACCAGAGTTAGGGCTGTCAATGAAAATACCGTTCCCTGCACCTACCGAACACAATTCGCATGATGCATGGCCTTCGAGGTGTGCGCTTAGGGTAACACATACAATTACGCGTATGCAAATCGTTTCTACCAAAAGATTAACTGTATCATAACGACCGATCGACGCTGAGTGAAAACAGTAAACAAGCACTAACTGCTAATATTGGGCTATTCTAATTACTCACTTCTTTGTTAGCGACATTAAACACAAATATCATCGTCCATTTGAGATACAGTTACATCTAGGGACAACATGGACGATTAAGTTCGTCAGAAGCAGGCTATGCTAAACTACTGAAACTTGCATATTAGCTGCCTTCATTACATTTGGAAATCTGTTAGCAATGTAAATCTTTAAAACATACTACCCCAATATAATTATATTCTTCGTTCGACAGGATCAATAATAAACCGCAAATCCGCCATCTTACCATGTTTAAGTGCTCCCGCCATACAGATTTCAGCCAATCAGAATGGGGATGACGCCGCAAGACGCGTGATCGCTCTTGGATGACTGCCCTCCCGATGAACAATTCAAGTGAACCGCCCTTTTTATTTTTTGTATAATTAAACTCTATTTCAGTTTGGCAAAGACCTTTGTATTTTCTGTTTTACTTGCTACGCAAATCGTTTTTACCGCTTCTGTTATGCTATTTTTGTACCAAAGCCTTGGTCAGCCATAAATTTGTCTCAATGCATCAATTTGCGACCCGGTTTCGATCATGCGCTGACTGTTGATCCACATAGGCTTTGCTTGCTTTTTGGAGTACCTCAGCGTTTGCCGAAAAACGTTGAGGTTTGTAACTTTGTATCCATGCAATCATGTAACAGAACACTTGCGTAACCGTTCGTTCGAAGTTTTGTCGGTTTGGTTGCTAACTTTGGTGCGCGTTGCTCAAGAAATCGAAAGGGTCGTTACAGGTTCAGCGGATCGAGAGGAAATTGGTAGTGGAGCACTCCAGGTGTACGCTAATGCACGCAAGTTAGTCGCCCGGATAATAAGTATCAAAACCGAACGCGCCAGCCAGAGCATGACAAACCACGGGCAAACCGTCCCGTTGAAAGTTACGGCGCGGTTATTACGCCACCAGGACTTACCGAATGGATAGCCCATTCACGGGCGTCTTGAGTGAAGCGAGTGGAGTCAGTTATTGGTATCAGGACTAACCACGGAAGCTCAAAGGCGATTTAAAACGGTGGGTGTGTCTGATACCATTTGACGCGCTACGTAGTAAGTAAGTGAAGTTTCGAGACCATCCATAAGGACTATTCAAAGCAGCCACACCTAGAATGGTGATTCCAAAAATGAAGAGCACAATGACCTTTATAACGTGCCTGGTTTGTCGGACGTCCTGAGACCCAACACTACAAATGATCGGTGCTTGTTATTGTCTACTGTAGGCAAGAAAATAGAAGGTGCCCAACTAGGGAACTAGGGCTTACGCGGAAAATTGTTTGGGACCAGGACTTGGGTTTGGTCTATGTGGCGCTTTTCTGTGAGGAAGCAACTAATCTATACTAGTCGGGCCCAGGTGGTGAGCAAAATACCGGAACTAAGTGCAAAAACATGTGAAGTAGAAGGCCGACTCAACCACCGAGATAGTAAGGGAGGGTGGCGGACGATTACAGTGAGCGGGTTTGGCCATTCGTAATTTTTTCGCGGCAGTATGAAGTAGCTCGCATTAGTAGGATAACGCTCAGCCCAGGTCAGGTCTGGTCTGCTCGCCCTCGGAGGGACTTGGTGGCGGTGGAAAACTAAGGGTCGTGGATGGTCAGAGCCCCACAACATAACTGAAGTGTACNTTGTCTACTGTAGGCAAGGAAATAGTGGCATATCTTGAAAAGGCACTGAAAAGGTGACCAACTAGGGAACTAGGGCTTACGCGGAAAATTGTTTGGGACCAGGATTTGGGCTTGGTCTATGTGGCGCTTGTTCTGTGCGGAAGCGACTAATCTATACTAGCCGGGCCCATGTGGTGAGCAAAATACCGGAACTAAGTGCAAAAACATGTGAGGTTGAAGGCCGACTCAACCACCGAGAAAGTAAGGGAGGGTGTTGGACGATTAGAGTGAGCGGGTTTGGCCATTCGCAAATTTTTCGCGGCAGTGTGAAGTAGCTCGCGTTAGTAGGATAACGCTCAGCCCAGGTCAGGCCTGGTCTGCTCGCCCTCGGAGGGACTCTGTGGCGGTGGAAAACTAAGGGTCGTGGATGGTCAGAGCCCCATAACATAACATAACTGAAGTGTACGTGCGTTTGCATGAATTGGTTGTGGACGCACGTACACGTGACCTACGGCTGCTAACCCACTATGGTCGTCTGCCACTCTTCTGTAGTCCAGGAATGAGAAAAACTACACATTGGTTGAAATTTTCTGTAACTTAAACTATTATGCCCAAAAATTTGGCTTCCACCTCTGATAACGTGCGAAGCCATTTTGTGTTTTCGTATTTTTGCCTGCCCCTGCATGCATGCCATGGCTAGAATTACCCAGATTTTGGCTTGCGACCCTATGGCATTCATTGTTCCACCTTTTTCTTGCCCATTTGTGCGGGCGCGTTTGCATGCGCTCGCGAATGGCTGATTGCCTCCCCGCCGATAACCTCATTTTTCCGACTTGCCGTCAAGCAGACAGATCACTAGCAAGCTACTGAATTAGCCAGTGCTTTCGTGTAACCACAGCCCCAGCCTTCTGACTATCACGTAGTTTTACATAGCATCACTCCATCGTTTTTTGGCCTGCAACCTCTGTTCCGTTCCGTAATTTGTTGGAGCGGCTCTGTGAAGGCACAAATTTCGATACTTGTCATCCACCAATAATTCATTGGTGTCTCAACAGTACCTCGTTCTTTGTCTCCCAAGCCGCAGTTTTTATATTTAGGGTCAGTCAAAAGTGCCTTAGGGGGGCTGCAGCGCTCAGTTCAGTCAATTTTGGAGTAGACACATGAATGCACAGGCTGCGAATTCCAACCAGATGGACACCGTAGCCTTGGTTTGAATAGCTCATATGTGCAGAGAAAAACAGAATCGAAGTCCGCATCAACATCAGTTGGTGGCGGAGGCTGACACAAAGAAAACTGTAATCCGGGACGAATGGAGCCTACAGGGAGGAATAATCTTGCAATGGAAACCAAAAATAAAGTTGTAGTTTCATTAACCAATAATGATGAATACCTTTTGCAACAGTCACATCATTCTAAGGGCTTATCCAGAGACCTGCTGAAGCCAGTCATCGCGAATTCTAAAGCTGTCTTTAGGTTGTGCAGGTCATCCGGAGACCTCCGTTGGCTTCTGATAATCAGCTGGATTTGGTCAACCGTATCCGCTCACTTTTGCACACACCTGTTCAACCTGTCTGATGTGGGACGTTTTTGTTACCGAATCGCGTCTGGCGTGCCAGTCATCTTTCTACCACCAGCCACAGTTAAATAACGGGGTTGTGTTAAAGTGGTCACCAACGGGCTTCAGTGCGATGTATGTCAGAGGTGGTCGCACAGTAAATTTGTTGGCTTTTCCAAGGATCGATATAACCGCACAGTACTTCCCTGCATGGGTCCAAGCGCAGATACTTCGCAGACCCACGGATAACCTAAAATCGCCCCATAAAATGCACAGCTTTGTCGACCAGTGTTCACTGCCCATACTGTTGGCAAAGACGTTAAGAACAATCCGACTCAAACATAATCTAAATTCGGTTTGTCCTCATCTTCATCATACTCCTGCCAACAGATATCCACCGCTCTATGGCTTCCAACAAGAAGCAATCCTTCTTTCGCGGGATTCACAAATAATGAGACGGAATCTAGGCTTACGCCGTAGATCCAAGTGATGAATCAACCATCCTTACTCGCCAAAATACGAGAATCAAATGTCTGAAGTCCCCTACACCCCTGTCAGGCCCCATCAATCACGTGCAAACTGTCAAGCCAGGAGTTAAGCTATGGTCCTAGCTAGGGCTAATGCCAACTCAGACACACGTAGAGCTTTAACTCTGAATTTCTTGTTTGCCAAATTATGCGGTTGCAACGGCGAAACCTTGCTCAGTCCCACTATGCCTGCTGCAACCACACGTTGGGGGACAGCGAAAGCGACATCTGCGTTTTCATTCGACTATTACCATGGAGATTAGCGCCACTATTGCCGTGATATTTTTATCCCCAAAAAAGTGTTTCGCAAATAGCCGCATTCTTACCCGATGCCAGGATTACCATCGTGCACAGTGGATCCGAATCTGCGGGCCAAACTCCCCACCATTCTGCACTTTACGTTACTCAGGTGAAAACTGGAGGCTTTGCCCCACAGAACCCAACAAAAGCCCAATAGTCTGAGTCACTGCACACCAAAATCTACCTCACACGTAATGTAACCATCGAATTTGGAATCTTTCTTTCTCCTTCTGCTTGCATCACCAGTATTCTCAAGTAAGGTTACTCGTGCGTCGCTCCCCACGTACCACTGCCAAGGACCACTTTTACCTAGCTAACAATTGGTTTCGCTTCCAGAAAAGTGAATTCACGCACGGACTCTTCGTTGAAGACTTTAATGCACCGACACCCATTACCAGAACTAAACCATCAGTTTCCTCTTCGAAACCACTTGGATTTTGATGTAGTGAATTCTACTGCGGGATAGTCTAGTCCGATTGCCTGTTTTAGTTCTATGCTTCTCAAAGATATTTGTTTAAGTGAGCAAATTCCCAAGGTTACCAAACATCGCCGATTCGTATTTACCTACTGTTTTGCCTAGAAAGCATAAATCCAAAACGTCTATAAGTTAACCGTTCCATGTTCATAAAATCCGAGATGACTTTTATGCGATCTCCAAGAAAGATTTGACACAGGAGTGAATTCCGAAATCCTATGGATCCGTTTTGCTCGTCGGATGTAATAAATTGGCGAATTGGTCCAAGAAAGTTTGATGCGACATCTATTTGCGACACTCACCCTGCGTCTGGTATGGCATTTAAGGATAGCCTGATCTGTTGTGTAATACTGATGCAACTAA
>SJOL01009440.1:354688-384145 GCA_004794785.1 Opisthorchis felineus | reverse complement strand
ATATATAGTTTGACCTTTAAAGATACCGGAAGTTCGTCAGCACACAAAGATACAGTGTTTTTGGGGATATTGATGTCCCCAATAATTAATCGGCGTGTTTAAGCGGGAATTGATGTATGTGCTCGCACAATGTCGTGGTCAGAGTCAAGTCAAGTCCGAAAGGAATAGCAATCATGTATTGAAGCAGTCTTGACTACCACGTGGTCCATCTGAGTGCGTTGCCTGCCTGTAGTTGGTGGTCACTGGGTAACCTGGTGTGGGCACTTGTACTGAAAGTCTCTGATGGCTAGTGACAAGTGATGTTCAGCACATAAAGGCAGCAGTGGCTTCTTCCGGTCTTAGGCATTTACATCATCCGTCAGAATCAAGATACATGTGTCTATCCTGTAACAAGCCTGCCTTTGTCAGCATCAGAGCTGCTGTCTGTCGGAGCGTATGCTGACACATCAAATGACCACGGTTTTCTGCGGTTTTCACGACCCACCTATGTGCCTCAAGTCAGTCATACGGGGTATCAGTTCCTCGTTGCCGAACAACGTTAGTTCCTCGCTTATTCTGCCGTAAAATTGCTTGCCGTTGGGTTTCTCTCGCAATTCCTGTTGTCCCAACCTCCTGTAATCTTCAAGTTATCTGTCTGAACCTCCATGATTCTCCACACTTTTTTACGCATGTTCTATTTTCATTCACCGATGTAATTTTTCATGTTTCACTGATTGTTTCATGCTTTTAAGCAATTTGTTCTTACCCTGGCTCTTGGCCTGTCTTTCTCTGTAAACAAAGCACTTTTGTGAGTATTAAAAGACGATCCCCAGTGCTCCCCCTCTGCTCACGTTGTGTACATGTGCATTTATGTCTTGGAGCTTCGTCACCAAGGCGGTTGATCAACAGTCCTCCTTGTACCTAGCATTCTGAAACAAAGGTCATTATTTTGATAAGAAACCTTTCGTGTACGATACTGATCTGTTGTCGCTGATTTTTCATTGCAGCTCATCTCTCCTTCACAGGGAAGCCTGATTACTTGGCACGGAATCGATAGACATTCACATCAGTTTAGTTCTTTCTGACTTTAGTTTATCCAGTCACGATGGCCTTGTGTACCTCTTAGTTTAACCCGCGAAGTCTTACAAGATACGTAGACGGGTCCAACCTTTCTTCTCTTGTGCAATATGATGGTGTTGTTGCTCCAGTCGATCACTTCTCTTAAGTCATGACAACCAAGGATGACGAGTTTGAGGTCATTGAACTTTCCATGCTGGACAAGCGAAAGTTCTACCCTCTCTCGGGCCTGGGGTCTTTCACCGTCCACTCGATGCTCTACCCGCTTGTCCTGCTACGCATTCGACTGCAATTGCAGGAAGGAGCCCACCTCTATACCGGATTGGCACACGCTACATCCTGCATTCTTCGAGAAGAGGGATTTCGGGGTCTGTACAGTGGATATTTTGTCAAATCCGCTCAAATAATATCAAGTAAGTACCTTTTACATATCCATTGCGTTAGTGTGGTTCGAAACTCCTGTTCTAGTCCACTATGGCAAGTCACTAGACAGCCTTTAATGGGGACAGAGAAAACCTGTTATAGGTGTACTACTGAATTGATGCACAAGGTCAAGATGGAATCTTGGTGATGGGGCGAGCAGCGCCAAGCTAAACTACTCTGACCAATCAGGACGTCTTCTTTCGGTCTGCAGCTGCTTCGCGAAGTATCCATCCGGCTGATGTGATGTTTGGTTATTTCGAACGGCCCGCTTCCGAACGCTGTGGTTGGTCCCCACCTTCCTACCGCCCTCAGTGCTGTCTATTTCGGTCAAGTTTGACAATTAGAGACTGCTCCCCGTTCCTGTTGACACCTTAGACGACGATACATACACGTATATGCAAAACTACCTCTGTTGTTATGTACTCACAGTTGTCGTGAGATTCGACTAGCTGGTAATTTGAGACAAACCTTCGTTTTGCACACCAATCTGAAGAATCCTAGGACTAACTGCGATGACAGATGTGGCTAGAATGTGCGCATCAAGCACTGTTCCCAGTGATCAGGTGGCACGAACATAGGCGAAGTGCAGTTTATCACACATTGACAACGGTGCGATTTTTTGGGAAAAAAACAGGATAACAGAACATCACCGTTAACATCATAGTCGACAGTACAACATCAGTGTTCAAATTAAAAACTTCAAATTCTTCAAGATGGCTCAGTGGTTAGAGCGCGAATTTACTGACCGCAAGGTCCGAGGTTCGAGTCTGACCTCTGCCTCTCCTGTCTAGGCTTGGGCAACCTGGAAGTATCTCAGCCCTCGTGCTTCCTTCGGGTGGCATGGCAGTTAGGCACCGAAAGGGTGCTAAAGCTGAACGATTTGATTTGATTTGAGGTCCATTACCTGTCTACTCTTTTCCACATGGGTTTTTTGTACAAACTAGCTGAAGTATCAGTGTCAACACTGATACTGCTGTCCACAACGCCGTTTTGTGGACGAAAGAAAATGTGGTTTAAACTTCCATGGAAAAAGTCAACAGACCGACCAAGCAACCAACCTTAGTTCAGATCCTTTCCAAATGCAAACCATTTTAAATAACCTAAGTAATTCTGCCGCACGGTTTGGCATGCTCTTCACACCTGCAAAGTGTGAAGTGCTGCCACAAAACTGAGTGGTACCAAATTTAAACCTCATGCTTGCAGACGAGCCAATCGACTTGCTAAATAAATTTGTTGATCTGGGCAGTTGTATGAGTCTCATGCTTCATATGTTACGCTGGTTAGGACATGTACTCCGCATGTCAGAATACCGTCTGCCTCACAAAGCTTTTTTTCGCCCAGCCCTGTACTAAGTGGAAACGACCAAGAGGTGGACAGTGAAAGACCTGGCAACGAAGACTAACCAGTACGCCTAGTCGGGTCGACAACTGCCGCCTCCCTGGATGGGTACCCCAGGACTCAGTTCACCAATGGTTAATGACACTGGTAGAAATGGCCCAATCGCGCAGTCGGTGGCGCTCATGTATCGAAGCTATCGCCTTCAGTGCACAGCTACCCAGTTCCCAAACTAATCGAATACGCCATCGCCCCCAAGGCTTGGTTGAATGTCCCACACTCCCACTTTCCGGTGATCGAAACACTAGCAACTGAAACCAATGTGTCTATGGTAAACGATTTATGAAGCTGATAAATTGATCCATTGATTGAGCAGCAAGATTTACCGCGACAGTGGACGAAAATCTTTGTTTGTCAAAAGTTGAAGTACGTCCAGCCGTTTTGAACGTTTCGGGGTCGCAATATGATAAGACAACTGGAATTTGAGTGGTACCGCTTTGGTTTCACGGGTTTCTCAGTCCAAGTCACTCAGCCAATGTTGAGGTTCCCGATACGGAACTTTGAGTGACAGAAGATCAAGAACAGCTGTTACGGAATACTGTTGGAAAACACCGGTAAAAATGAGGGCGATTATAGTAATAAGAAGTATTCTTCAAAAATGATAAGATAAAGTAATCGTTCAGCTGTAACGCGCTTTAGGTGCCTAGCTGCCATGCCACCCAAAGGAAGCACGAAGGCTGGGATACTGCCAGGCTGCCCAAGCCTAGACAGGGGGAGTCGAGAGGCAGAGGCCGGTTTCCAAGCACGGACCCTGCGGTCAGTAAATTCGTGCTCTAACCACTAAGCCATCCCGCTCTATTAGAACGGCCCCAACTAGTGTATCGTTTCGCTGTAGATGCGCCAAGTGTTTGGTCCAATTCTGTCTGGATATGGTTTTAATCGCACGAACGTGCACTTATTCTCAAGGCCTTAAGTATACCGAATGTTGCAGTGTTCCGTTTCGATAGCCGATTGCCATATGCTGTTCCGGAGGTTGCCACACCCCAACTGGGAGTGGAGTCCCAGTTGTGAACGTGATCGCAGGATTGATCATCTCATTCATTGTTGATGATATTCACGGAGCAGAAAACCTTCGAAAATATGCGGGAATTCTCGCTGTAAGGGCCAGGGAAGTGCTGTTTTCTGATGAATTTGCAGAGCGTTTTGCTTGCCGTGTTCACATCTCATTCCTCCGTTTCATTAGGTTTTAGTGGCCTTATCTGACGGTGGATACTGATTGTAAGCGTGCGTCGAAATCTGGCGTAAACTTTTTTATGCACACCCTTACGCAGTTTTGATTAATGCGTTGAAATATGTTGCGATAGTAGCCCTTCAGTCAACGGACTAAAATCATGGCGATCAGTCATTTGCCCCCCACCCTCCGCCTTCGATATCCATTTTAGGGGGTAAATGACAGCGAAACGGGAACCGATTGACGGTGTCCATTTAAAAAATGCGGTATTGTAGCAAACAGACCGTCTGATTTGTGGAAAAGATTGACCATATGAAGAGTTTTATCCACATTGGAGCTCTTCGGATGCCGTTGATGCACGTGGATCGGTAGTGGGTCACTTCGCGTGTGTGTGATACGCACATTCTTTAGAGCTGTCAGGCCATCTACTTGTCTGTCAAGCTATATACAAAATTCACAAAGCAATCCGACAGATATTACAAACTTGTAGATACAACCGAGGAAATGATAATGTAATAAAGCGGGAAGACTTTGAAAACCGGCTGGTGCTTGAGTTATGGGAGTGATCGATGTCGTTGACGAATTCATCCATTTGCATGTTCTCTGTGACCCGAATGACCAGACCCCTTCTAGGTTTAGTTCGGGTTTTACCCATCTACGACACACGTTCCACTGACTCTGTGTTGTAATATACTCTGTACGATACTGGTCAGAGAGGTGGTCGCCATCGGTTCCTTCGAAAGATTGCCTGTATCTGTTATAGAACGGCAGATCAGTAAAACGGATAGCTTTTCTGAGAAGTAATTCGCACGTGACGGACGAGCTGGTGAGGTTAGTCACGTGCTTCGACCGTGGCACCACCGGTGAACTGAGTTGAACTAAAAGACCTCAGGATGGATTCGTTTTCGGTTTTTCATGTCACGAGACTGGTCGTGCGCTACTTTGTCGGCCTGGACATCACTGTGAAACTGAACCAAGCATGAGGAGGTGCTCGTCAGCCAACCGGACACCTGATTTAAATTAGGCGATTGTCATCTGTTAACGTGTTTGCGCGTCTGTAGACGCTGCGGGTTCGGTCCTTTGACCTGTTTATCGTTCTGACTACACCGTAGTTCATTAACAAACTGGAGCTGTCACGCGAGGAGCATCGTTTGTCATGTGCCTTTCGTTATTGATTTAGCAAATCTACTTAGACAAGTTGGTATATGTTTTGATCTCTGTGAAAGCGCTCGACCGTTATTTCCGATAGTGAACAGACTGCATTTTCAACTCATCCTTCTGTAAGTGAAGCAAATCTATGCTGAAGAGCCGAGAGACGACTGTTTCGTTCTTTTTAGGAATCGTCAGAAGTGAAAAAGTCGATCAGTTGTAGCACCCTTTCGGTGCCTAACTGCCATGCCAACGGAACGAGGCACAAGGGCTGGGATACTGCCAATGTTGCTCAAGCCTAGACGGGAGCAGTCGAGATGCAGAGGTTGGGTTCGAACCACGGACCTTCTGGTCTGTAAGCTGACGCCTTAACCACTGAGCTATCTCGAGCTCGAGCAGTGAGTATTTCGCGAAACTCAAGGGAGACTGGAACCCGCGATTTTCGGTTGATAGTTTGAACACTTAACCGCTAGGCCACGAGCGGCTAATCAGCAGTGTGACTAGCTCGTATTTGGACAGGATATAGCCCCACTCATCCCTCAATCACGGGATCCACATCGCGTGGTCACGCGTCGACTGCCTCGTTGAGCGACGACTTCCCAAATGGAAATTCCACTCGTCTTGTGAAATTATTCTTGCTCTGAGCTACTTGTGTATTTTTTTTGGCTCTGAAGCGGCAGGTTTGAATCTCACGGAATTTCACGGGCAGTTTTTAGGGGGCTCCTCTGTCCTATCGATTTTGTCCTGACAGGTGATCACCAAGCGCTAGCGAAAATCGATCAACACGAGCACTGACTGTAATGTGCTGTGACTAGGGTCCCCAGCACTTCTCCTATGCATATTTACAGAATCTCTGGAGCCCCAAGCCTCCCTTTTGACTCGTTGCAGTCCCTTAGAGAGAGAGAGAGTGTGTAGCCTTGTTCAGGACAAGGAGTGAGAGGTGAATGGTGTTCAGCTGGGGAGATAAACTGATGGAAATTCGAGACTAAGCCTACCAGATGTGCCCCAGGAAGGATGAAACAAGTAGTGAACTGTCCAGAGCTTTCATTGAAGCAGTGAGACCATTCATCAGTGTTTAGCAGTTTCCATCGGACCGTCGTAGAGATACCGGATATTCACAATGAATGTGCGATCTTCAGAGAGGACGTGGCACTGTCTCATGAGTCTCTATTCAGACTCTTTGGAAATCCATTAGAAACATAATAGACCCTCTTAGAAATCATGTAGAAGCCAAGTCTTATCAGCTAGATTGTTCGGAAGAACATCGTCCAAAGTCCAAAGGTGGGCGGCAAACATCATGTTGCATCTCCACAGTCGAAACTCTCCACAACTCAGACCCAACCAAGCCTTCTGTTCTGTAACACAAATAATGAGCTGCAAGCCTTATCTTCGCACGGCCTGCTCTTCCCTAATAGACGTGTGGGTTTGTGTTTACAGTACGTGCAGATAATATCGGAAGCAGAAATTTTGGAAACTACAAATGGGTCTTCCGTGCCCCTGCGCCGTGGTTTCTATGGCTTCTGGAAATGACAACCGCAGTCTATCTAGCCGCACTTCTCTCCTCGTGATGTTTACCAATCGTTGGTGTTTACTTCATCGGTTTTTTTGAATGGCAGAGGAAGTTCCCATCCCGAAACATCGGGTTCAGAACTCACTAAAGTTACTGGGTTCATGGAAGGGTTCATGGCAATATGACAGATTTGTCATTGAACACAAAGGTCTCTACTTTGGATTCTTAAAAGACCAGTAAATGCGCTTCTGATGTACTAAGCATGCCGAGTTACAGCCTGCTGTGAAGAGCGTTGTTCTCCGTGCCTCGTTTGGAGTGGCAGAAGCCCAAAGTCGACATGGAAGATAGGAATGATGAGTCTCACGAAAAGTCTGAGTGCTGTTGTTGCTATCCTCTTTCCAGGCCGAGGATCATGTGACCTTCCCTGAGTTTGGCTGGCGGCTAACTGATGTCACTGGCGTCCATGCTGTCAGTTTCCATCCAGATTGTCTGACTGACTGCTGGAAGTGTAGGCATCTCGGGTGTTTGTGGTAGGCTAGCGTAGGTCGCCCACCCTGTCCCACTTGTTCATCTTTCTATTAGATAATAATACTCGTTCAGCTGTATCCCCCTTTCGGCGCCTAGCTGCCATGCCACCTGAAGGAAGCACGAGGGCTGAGATTCTGCCAGGTTTCCCAAGTCTAGACAGGGGAAGTCGAGAGGCAGAGGTCGGGTTCGAACCACGGACCTTCCGGTCAGTAAATTCGCGCTCTAACCACTGAGCGATCTCACCCCTCATCTTTCCATTAAAAGACTATTCAAGTAAATTGATATGGTTGTACGACAATGAAGCACCAGTGTGCTTCTCATCTGGTGTTGCCTCCGCACCTTATTATTTCTGTTAGGCATGGGATGAATACATCGATTACTATCCAGTATTTGGGCGCATATTTGCACTTGAAGACGCTTTGGTTTTCCCAACAGGCCGGTGCCCCATGTCGAGGGATTTTTTTTTGCCTCAATACAGATTACCAAAGAGTCGCTCTAAAGATTCGGACAAGTTGGTCGGCCCAATAGTTACTTGTGGCATTATCGATCCTGCAGCGTCTCCGAATCACGCTGGAGATAGACCTCGTTTCCGTGTGGCACACCTGACGAAACTCACGTGGCTTTGTTTTGAACCTAACTGGTAACCGTTGACAACAGATGAGAATGAAGGGTGATTGAGATGTATGGTCGAAAAACAACCCGGTGCTACATCGCATCCGGATTTGTTGAGTTCACCTGACAGAACTTTTGGTCAGTAGAAAACTGCTTCTTCAGACTAAAATGGCCAAGCTTATTTGTTTATTTACTAGTAAATAAATAGGCTCAGATTCGAAAACCTGCTGTTTGTTCTGTGTCAGTCCACGCATTCCGTCCTAAATTTTGTTGTTTCCCATCAACCTTCTGTTATATCTGCTGTTGACCCCACTCCAGTGCCCAGTGCCGGAAAAAGACTCACAGAAGGGAACACAACAACTTTATTCCGAACAAGCGAGTGCGAGAGCGTGAGTGCATGCGAGTGCGAAAAGTACAACGGCTTCAAGCTATTTATTGGAGGGACACTGTCTGAACTTGGTCTAATGCTGACGCACACTGTCTGGCTTTGGTACGAGGCTGTGACGCGCTGCCTATTGAGTGGGCGTTGTCTGACGTCGATCCAATGCTGACGCACGCTGTCTGGCTTTGGTACGAGGCTGTGACGCGCTGCATATTGGGTAGGCGTTGTCTGACGTCAGCATCTGGTGGAGCTGACGGTTTCAGTAGATTTCGGGCATTCAGTGGTTGCTTTCAGGAATCTGACCTTCCTGATACCTTCTGAAGCAAATTCTGGGCTGTTGTTCTTCTAATTTGTTTTCATATGAATATCGACTTTTATTCGAGGGCGTGGACGCCCGATTTCGACGCCCTTCACGATCTGGTCGTTGTTGTTCCTCAGTTTGTCCTCCTGTTCATCAAAGAGTTTCGAACTAATCGTTATGTTACAGGAGTAAGAAGACTGTTTGAAATATCTCACACTTGGTTTCAACGTGTATGATCCCATGGTCACAAAAGTACTGCTGAGTTTCGTGTTACCATGCGATTCATACACATTTTGGCGGGAAACTGGCAATCCAAACAAAGTTGTGCTTCTGTGCAGGCGCGCATAAACTATGAGGACATTCGCATGCTGAAATTCCTCAGACTGGAGATTTGATGGAGTTTTCCGTCGTCAGTACGATACTGAGATTCTTCCGCATAATGTGCACCGCAAGAACGAATTTGTTGAACAGCTTGGTAACGGAATCTCGGAGCTCGAGGGCTTGTGATAACTCAGTGTCTAAGGCGCGAACTTACTGACCAGAAGCTCCGTGGTTCGAACCCGACCTCAGCATCTCGACTGCTCCTGTCTAGGCTTCGGCAATCAGACGGTATCTCAGTCCTCGTGCTTCCCCTCCGAAAGGCGTGACAGCTAAACGTCGAAAGGGTATTCGAAGCATATTGTCTGCTGCCGAAGGACGTCAACAGGGTGTCGGTGATGCTTCAAGTCCCTGACTGTCTGTCTCAAACTTCGGGGACACCACCTCTATCCAAATAAGGAAAACCGGTAGCATACTGTCTGCGGGTTTTGTGCGATCGTTTCATATTATTTATACCAGCCGTAAACTGTGTCCAGCCGGTTTCATTTATTCACCAAATTTGTTTACGTGCTAGTCGATCGGTGATTCAGGCCTAATTTTTTTCCACCAGAACATTCGGCACTGTCACGTGATATTGTCCAAATATGGTGAATTCGCCTGCGGCATTCGATGGACATACACGGTGTCGATTTGGGAACACTTTTTTTCACCCCTTGAAGTGGGAGTGCAGAATTGTATGCCCCGCAAGTCTGACGAAGTCATTCGTTGTGGCACATCTTACTGTGTGATTGTTTTCTCTTAGTATTAGCGAGATTCGTACTAGTTTGGACAGGGATTTATCGATCGTGTGTGATTTGAACTCGCTGCCTGCAAAGCAGTTCGATTAGCGCTATCGATTACATTGCGAGTTTGCTGATTGGTCCACTCCGGTTTGGAAGCCCACAGTGACCACTTCTTTTAGCGAACTGTTTGCTACTGCAACACAAAAGGTTATGACGTGTATGAATGCTGATCACTCACCAGATAACATAGTGCTCTGGCAATTAATCGGCGCGTCACCAAATTTCAACACTGGAGTTCATCCTCCAAAGAGTGAAACAATCTACCTAGCGAACTACACTCCTTTGCATAACAATTTGGTTTTGACGGGAGACTCACCTGATTCTCAGCTGAATCTCTCGTTTATAAGTTCTTCTTCAACTGAATGTGCTGCACCAGGCCGCCTCATGTTTCAGTTGGTACGATATTCGAGATATCACGATACATGTATAGACGTAATGCACTACTCATAAGGTTACTGAAAACTGTTCGACTCTTCGAAACAATGTATGCCCAAAAGCAAGAAGTAGTGAACAGCTATTCTACCGTTGTTGAACTATTAGATTCGGATTCTGAAGAGGCGTTGCACCTGGAAAGTGATTTAAACATTCCGCCTTTAATTAGCTGTTGAGTTTTGGGGAACCAGTCGTAGTTTACGAGAGGCAGTGGACTCTTCATGGGCTGGTGTTGCGGAACAGCGTATCTTAGTGACCACCATGTTTGTCCTCCTTCCAAAAGTCTTATGTTCAAAACCCGATCAGAATTCATCAGGTGCACACTATGGCTGATTCGTAAGGAGTGGAAAACCAATCAGTATAATTTTAGAGGAAAATTTTGGACCAATTTTATGGCTCTCTTCATCCCACTCCTGTAGGTGTCTTCTATGCTTCCACCTACGAGACGGTCCGGCACATGTCATCTGGCATTCCTGGACTTTCACAAACCCAGCGGTCGTTTATCGGTGGTGGTGTCGCATCGATGTTACTTCAAACCGTCCTAGTTCCAGTGGATGTTATCTCCCAACATCTGATGGTGCTGAGTCGCACTTCATCCATATCCCCCTGCTCGTCATCTGCTCCACAGGCTATCGCTCCGACGGTAAAATTGAAGGCTAAGTCGTCCGTGCAGTCGGTCATGACTGACGTCCGCCTGGAACAAGTTCGATCCTTGTCCCCCATCCGGCTCTCCGCATCCGAGTTGTCCACCAGCTGGGCTCGATTTCGTGCTGTTACGTCCTATGTAGCTCACAAGCACGGGATTCGCGGCTTCTACAATGGATACGTTATTTCTCTGTTTACCTTTGTGCCAAGTTCTGCCATGTGGTGGGCATTCTACGACAAATTCTGCCGTAAGTAAATTGTACTGTTTCTGCACTGACCTCTGATTTTTGAGCGCTAAATCACCTAGCAGGTTCCGGATGATCAGCGCGGAGTTCGGCTTCTAAAATCTAGAGTTTCTTCTTGATAACGATGCTGCTGCCGGATCGCTCGGTAACCACGTTACCCTGTACTCGTCAGTCCGGAGTCGTTTGTTCACGAACTTGAGAATCTGCAGTGTCTTATTCGAAACACTCTTTGTCATAGTTCTGTAGTTTTTTAGCCGGAGCTGTAAGTTACTAGATCGGTAACTTCTGGGGACAACATATCCGTTCACTAAGTATTTCTCATAATCTGTCGAGAGCAATTAAGGCTGTACGCATTTGGCGTTTGGGATACCTTCTCAGATATTTTGAATTGACCAGGTCATTGTGTTCTTTGTGGCTCCCACTTGGTGTTTTCCATTCACTGTATTCTACTCTGCTGTCATTGCCGTCGGAGTGTTCGGCGGTGTCTTTCAATGACCTGCAAGTCAAAATAAAATGGACCTACTGGTTTCATTTGTACAATATCTCAGGCGCTCTCTACTGCTGCCGGCATCCCGTTGACGTGATGTTCATTCTGGGCTGACATTCGTTAGTTGAATGGCTCTCCATAGTAATACCCTGTCCCCCCGGGGAGAGATCTCAACAAAAACAGGAGATTTGGACTCTTTTCGAAGCAGTCGCACCGTAGGTCTTGGCTGACGGAGAGCGCCTGTGGGTTTGTTTGGAAGGACTTCCATGGAAATACCTTAGTCAGGCGTGTTACAGGTAACCGATCTTTTAGTGTCTCGACTGCAGTCAGCTAGTTCTGTCTTGCACCTCCCACGGGTGTTATATATAGAGCCAGGACGAACCCACAGAAAACGAAGCGAACGTCATGAGCAGTTGCATAGGTGAGCATGAACTGCTGGGTAGGTGCGTAGATTGGGATTGTGGAAAAGGGGAAGAGTTCCAAAGGTCGGTAAAAGTAAAGAGAGCAGGTGAATTATATATTCCAGAGAACCGTCTGCTCCAACATTGTGTTAAAATTACTCTACTTGTCCTGGGTGTTATTGTCCGAATACAGTTCGTTTCAACTTGGAGCCTTTCATGGTGACTGGTCCCCTCACGTACCAGTCTTGTGATGCATCGAATGAACGGACGGATTGTATTGTACCGTCTTCCAACAGCTGATTAGGCGGTCGGGCTTAGATACTGCAATGACCCCGCGAGCTTTATAGCTCTTTCGGATCTAACTTCATCGGAATGCAATAAACTGAATAATTCTGCCTCACGGTTTGACATGCGCTTCATCCCTGCAAAGTGTTGTGTTGCTGCAAGACCGATCAGGATCAAACCTGAACCTCATGCTTGCAAATGAGCCGATTTGGGTAGTGGACAAAGTTGTCTACCTTGGTAGCTGTACCGGTCGCGGTGGTCTAACTAAAGAAAACATCTTCATCCAGACCCGGAAAGCTAGGGCGGCTTTCGCAACCTGCATCGTCTGCGTCCTAGGCGTGTTATCAACTTATCTGTCAACGGTCGAGCTTACAGCCATCATCATTTTCATTGACAGCAATACATCAGCAATATATACTGGGGCTTAACTGCCATGCAACCATGAGGGAAGAAAGCTTTAGTAAAGGGTGGAAAGATCAGGGAAGGGTAAGGACTTAGTGTGAAGAAGCCATATGTCCTGGAGGAAAACGATCAAGAATAAGGTTCTTACACCTTTAGGCAGCATTAGAATAAACACATCGGAGCATCATATCGGTGTAAGACACAATCAGAGGAATCAACCTAGTGTGCTCTGCGAACCTCAAACCCATCGCACAACGACAGGCGAACTTTAGATAAGCAGTCCGACTAGGAAGTGATAGCTTGCGCGCCACTGGGATCGGCTGCGTGCCATGTCCTGCGCGCCTTGCCTTCACTACAAAATCTTCCTAGCTTCTCTAGTTTCTACTGGTTACTTTTCGTGTTACTCCCGGAATGAACACACGTGTGAGTGGCTCTCTATGTGTAACTGTTCAGTTTACATCAGTCGCGAGCTCGAGATAGCCCAGTAGTTAAGGCGCGAACTTACTGACCAAAAGCTTTGCGGTTCGAGCCCAACCCTGGCATCTCAACTGCTCCCTTCTAGGCTTGGGCAACCTGGCAGTACCCAAGCCCTCGTGCCTCTGTCGGGTGGCATGGCAGCTAGGCATCGAGAGGGTGTACCAGCTGAACAGCGACTCCAGCAATCGTAGAAAATTGGGTAACCTTATAATTAGCTGTGGGTAGTTGCGTTTTTTTAGTCTGTACCTAGGTAGGAGTGAGAATCACTGGATTCGATTCTCGCTCTATCTAGAGCTAGTCCACATGTAGCTTCATATATAGTCGCCCCCTTATCGTAGGAATCATTTGCCCGCCACCTTCAAAAAAGATATTCTGCCGAACTTTCTATGCTTGCAGAAGTCCAATTTGTTCAAACTTCTATCCGTTTAGTTTGTCCCTCAGTTCGAACTGATTATGATCGGACGACCTCTATCACAGCCGATGCATCTAGCCCGACTATCAATGGCTCATGGTCTTTCTTTTCTCAGGTCTGATTGCTTCTACCGTCTCCAAGCTAGATGACGCATTGTTTGCTTCGAACGCCACAAACAGCTCGGGCAGTCCGTTAGTGCCACGGTTGGCTATTCAGCTGATCGCAGCTCCTCTGGCTGGTATCGCTTCGGCAGCTCTTGTCAATCCGATCGATTGTGTACGCGTCCGAATGCAGGTGAGTCCGTTGGCTGCTTGGCCACAAATGCGTCTGACGTTTTTGCGCTACTCCCCTTCTATATCTTTGTCACTATGTCATGGAATATTCCCTTCAAAAGGGGGGGGGAGGTTATTAGGCATATCAGTCGCTTGGCCAACAAAAAACGGGTGAAGACGACAGTTATGCTTAGATCTGGATGGTCTACGCCTCAGCGCTGCTTAGTCCTCCTCGCCAACAGTTCTGCTCTTTTTAAAAAAAATCTGAAGTATTTTGAGCTCACAGGAGTACCTCGATTCTATTACCATTTCCAAAGTCTGAGTTAGCTCAAGCCATCAGCTTAGTAGACACTGCTGCGGTGATTTCACATCACTTCTGTCAGGTCGCTTTACAGCACATCTATCCATCAAGCAAGGTGGATTCCGCCATCGTAGAGGATGTATCGATAAGATATCCCTTCTGTAGTAAATGCTGGGTTATCTCTTTAGATGGCCGCGTGCTTTATCGAATTGTGCGCAGCTTTCAGCCCAGCAGATCGCGATGCCCTGTGGAGTGCCACCCACTCTTATGCCAAATCCCGGGTGGTTGTGCATCCAGAGGAATCCAGTGACTTCGTTCCACACTCCAGTGCACAACAGGGTTACCATCTGTCCACAGTCCTTTTCGATTGTATCATTGACTGGGATTTATCACAGAGTTCAACGGAGCCACAACCTATGGCGTGGGTATCTTGCCTGGACTATACTGACGACATTGTTGTCCCCTTCGAAAACAGCTTTGACAGCCTTAGAGCTTCACTCGAGCAGCTCAAGTACTACATTACTGTCGTCAGTCTGGAGACGAATACTATGAACAATGAACGCCTTGTTAACCCGTACAACTTACATGTGTTGTGGGCTGTAATTCCTTGGCTGTGTTACTCCCATCATGATATAGCAAAAGACACGGTGGCCTGGGACAGCCTTTAGAGTGATCACAGAATTTCTCACAAGGTCAAACTGGAATCTTCGTGATGCGATGAGAATGGCAGAGCTGATCACTCAGAACATGCCTTCTTTTAGTCCGTAGCCGGTTCGTGGCATGTTCGTCCAAACGTCCAAAACAAACGCCTCCGGATGCAGTCAGGATGCAGAGGTGGGGTTCGAACCACGAACCTTTCGATCGTAAGTTCGCGGTTAATGTGGCCCGTCACGAAGAGGATGTTGCGTGCCTAAGCCTATTCGGGTCTGATCATAAATGCCGGTAAAATTCCATGCTTGGTAATTATCAGGTCGTCCATGAGGGTCATTTGTCTTCATGATTGGTCCGACGTATTTAACAACCAAATGGACCAAAACTAAACTTTCCTGTCATGTTCTTTGAAGACAAGGTCACAGCCGAAATCATAGGTCAAATCCCAAAAACGTGAAAACAGGACTAAGTCGTCTATTCTAAATTGTCTGGTGTGTTTTTGAACCACTGCGTACACTCATTCTCCATCTTATTAGCCACCATCGGGACAGTGGAAAACTGTTACCCCAACTAAACTTTGTGTCGTTCACGAGAGTTTTCAGAAAAAATTAATGCGTCTAAGACTATTCTTATTCAGTCGGACTGTACATAGCCCATAGTTTGTAGTTGGCAGTGTGTCCAAATATTAGTTGTTCGGTTGGGTTAATTGGCTGTTGATCACGTGACAGTTGATCTGTTCACCGGGCTCGGCAGTCGGCTTGGAGTTACTATCGGAGGATCTCAATAACTTTTGCATTGATTTCTTTGCTGATATTCTAAACAAAACTGGACTATCTCAAGAGCACTTCTAGCAAAGTACGAATGCGACTGATTCTACGGATTTGCATGTATAACCTCGTTTCAATGCACTGTGCAACTTCCAAGCCTGCTTGACGACCTTCTATGAGGTCGAATGTGTGGTACCAGGAAACATAATCCCATGACCGTGTCGGTTTCCTCAAGTTAGTTTCGACTTTTCGGTGAGATGTTGATGACGTTGTTGGACACCCTGTTCGGTTCACCCATCAACTGCGTAACGTCCCAGTAGCAAAGCAAAACCAGTTCCAGGTGTGGGTTATGTTTTGGCCGCATGCCACGCACATGACCAGTTTTATTGCCAAGGCCTGTTTCATAGCGCCTGTTCCAGTTACAGCTGTTAGAGTATTTTGACGGATACGCGAATTCGGAAGACTAGGGAAAGGTTTGATGGAACTGGACTAACACTTCGGAGCAGGGTGGCTGCAATAGAAAAACAGGCAGCCAGGGTGAAAGTACTCTCTCCTCAATTTACGTTGGGTCCAGCATCGTGATTAACACGGTATATTGGGTTATTTTGCTGCGGCTATCTTTTCCAAATCGGTCTACTCATCCACCTCCTTGCTGTATTCATGCGGTTTTTCAGGTGTGTGTAAATCACCTGTCTGACTATGAAGCTATCGAGATTGACGCTAAAATCGGTTACATGATCAACATGTAACCATAGCATGATTCGCCCCAGGCCATTATCCAGGGTCGCTTCATCATCTGACTTGCTAGTACAGTGCGTGGAACAGATATCAAGGTCAACAGCATTACTGTAAAAAGCCATCAGTAGTGAGCAACGCGGTGCGGCGCGTTTAGGGGAGTAGATAGACAAGGCATTCGATATGCCTAGTTAGGGTATTTTTTACTGTTGGTGGCCGTAAGCTTCCATAGACTGGATACTGGCAATTCACTAAACGATAGTGCGATCTGGCAACTGCTTAATCGTATAGAGTCTTTCTGGAAATGTGCGTAAGAGCATATAAGTTTCGGCCATTTGGGGTGTTGATATCATGGTGTAATCAATATTTCCTAGGTAACACCGGGCTCTGTGACGTTGAATCACTGCAGCCGCACCTATTCAAATGGTTGTTTATCAAAGCCGGCCTAGCTGGAAACGAATGTATCCTTTGCTAATCCTTTGTCCTATAAAGGCGGACAGATTCAAAAACAAATCGCTCCGGGAGGGGTTGTTTTACATGGACGATGATAGCGTGAAGAGATTTGTTAATTTTCAGGTGAAACTTTCATCTGAAAAGTCGCCACTCGGGGAGCCAGTCAATACGTGACCACATGGTGTGGTTCCCGTAATGGAACAATGAGTGGCGCCATATTCTAAGTGCGAGTTAATCACGAAGCTAATCAGCTGCTCGAAGCCGAACGGTTATGTGTTCAGACTCTTAGACGTGAGGTCGCGGGTTTGAAATTTCCTGGAGTTTTTTAAGACGCTCACTGTTGATGACTCCCAATAAGGATGAAACAGCTGTGCAGTGCCTGTTGGCTTTTCAGCATAGGTTGACTTCACTTGGAGGACAAAATCTTAGTTGGAAGCCACCTTAGTTCTTTACTCTCGTATCCTCCACCCCCCCACTCACTGTGATGTGAACCTACGTAATTGCGCGTGCGAGAAACTGAACGTAGTTGGTCCCACAAGGTTACTATCCAAGAGGTGGAAAGTTTGCGCTTCAGGTAATACACACGTGGCTAACTCTTGACCTGGCAGAGGGGTATGAAACAGACTACGAAACGTTTGGATGCTGTCGGTGCTACTCACCTCCCAGGATGGGGACCGCGAGATCCCCACTGCACCTGGTTGGAGACGCTGCAAGGTTATGGCTGCTAATCGATATCAGTGGCGTTCTGGCTGTCAGTTTCTATCCAGATTGCCCGAATGAGTGTCTGGAGGTGTAGGCACCTCGGAATGAGTGTAGTAAGCTAGCACTAAGTCCCTTCCCCGTCCACCTTTATTCTTTTCTTCACAGTTTCAAGCTTTCAAATAAATCATGGTTGTACGCCAGCGAAGCATCAGTTGTGAACACTGATGCTGTCGATGATGATGATGACGCGCGGTAGTGATCATGTTGCCTGTGAGTACTAAATTTAGCTAAAAGGACGAGAAAACATCGAAAGTTTGCAACGTTTTTAGACTACAGAAGAACAACCGATACAATCAATCGATTTTATCCCTTAGCATGAGAGCAACTTCATTTTGGGCGCCAACACATCGTCACCGTTTCAGCTCTCGTTCCTCTGGGTGACCCCGTTTGAGTTCGTCTCGCATTCGGGTGGACTTAGTTCCGGGCGTTGTTTGTGGAAACAAAATACGTTCACTGCCGTCTGACATGCTATGCAAAACAGGTAAACACCTCCATAGAGACAACCAGGAGCTATGCATTCGTCGAACAGTGTAAACTCCCGCTCCTGTTAGATGTCCCAACAAGCAAGCAAGGCCGGCAGTTCACTTCCGGTAGGTTTCAAAAGTGACAAGTCCATTTCACCAGGAGTGCCAAAGTGGAATAGGGGCGAGTAGGAATGGCAAAGTCCAGTTAACCAATCAAGGTCTCTGATTTCGTTTTGGTACGTTTGCAAGGTGTTGTAGAGTTTGTTAAACGTCACTTAATGGGACAGTTCTGTTTTCGTCCACCTTTCCAGTTCGATTCGAGTTTATTTTAACATGGTACTTGTCTGACCATTATGACCACCAACCCAAGTTTTCGGAATGTCCCGTAAAGTGGAATGCTTGGGGGTGGAACTGGTTTATTGGCTCCATGGTGCGATAATTAGCGCCGTTTCGAAACCACCACATGATGACGTAATTGAGAGTGGAGCGATGCCCATTTGCAAATATCTGAGCGAAGCATTCGGAAATAGATGTATTAGCCTAGGCGAGTGGTTTGACTGGCTACCCACCTCGTCGCACCTTCAGGCATATTTGAAGCAGTCTGTCTTCAAAAATAGAGTGAGAAAACTCGAAGTACCATAACTGAACAGCACGATGAGTTGTGTAAGCCAAATGCTCGGGGCTCCTGACTACGTGCGTCAGTAAGCTCGCGTAAACTGTGTGCCCACAATATTGGTGAATATCTCCCTATTCAAGACGATTTTTCAGGTTTGAAGCCACCGCACACAGTTCTAGGCTGAATGATGTGGACGCCTGCGTTAAAGTGTCGTGCGTAGCGTCGACAAACCTCAGCATCTCCAACGACTTCGCCTGGTGGCAAATGTAGCACGCCAAAATCCCATGGCCGTTGAAAAAAATGCTGAAACATAATTTATTAAAAGGTCTTTTCATTGTCCTTTTTTTGCTGTGACTGTCGGAGAATGGGTCTGCTGCGAGCTACAGTCCAGTGCTTTGACCCGTGTTATAGCAACATGATTTTGGTGAACAGTCTGACAACCATACTGCAGAAGATCGCTCAGTGGTGAGAGCGCGAATTTACTGACCCCAAGGTCCGTAGTTCGAACCCGACCTCTGCCTCTCGACTTCCCTTGTCTAGGCTTGGGCAACCCGGCAGTATCTCAGCCCTCGTGCTTCCTTCGGGTGGCATGGCAGTTAGGCACCCAAAGAGTGCTAAAGCTGAACGATTTGATTTTATTTGAGGTCCATTACCTGTCTACTCTTTTCCACATGGGTTTTTTTTGTACAAACTATCTGAAGTATCAGTGTCAACACTGATACTGCTGTCCACAACGCTGTTTTGTGGACGAAAGAAAATGTGGTTTAAAATTCCATGGTAAAAGTCAACAGACCGACCAAGCAAACAACCTTGGTTCAGATCCTTCCCAAATGCAAACCACTTTAAATAACCTAAATAGTTCTGCCGCACGGTTTGGCATGCTCTTCACACCTGCAAAGCGTGAAGTGCTGCCACAAGACTGAGTGGTACCAAATTTAAACCTCATGCTTGCAGACGAGTCAATCGACTTGCTAAATAAATTTGTCTATCTGGGCAGTTGTATGAGTCTCGATGGACTGGCTGGAGATGAGATTACTCCTCGAATCGGGAAGGCCGAGACAGCTTTGGCCAAACTTCGACACCTATGACGCCGATGTGACGTGAGTTTGTCTGTCAAGGGCAGAGATTACAATGCGGCAGTGCGATCTGTACTGCTTAATGGATCAGAAAGGCGGCCTCTACGCGCAGTGGACATGCGGAAGATGTCAGTGTTTGACCATCGGTGTCTCCGAAACATTGGTCGGGCTTGGTGGGAACATCGGATTAGTAGTGCTGAGGTACGTCAGCTGGTCCTAGGAAGAAAGAACTCTCCCGCGATAGATGGATTACTCATGCTTCATATATTACGCTGGTTAGGACATGTACTCCGCATGTCAGAATACCGTCTGCCTCACAGAGCTTTTTTTCGCCCAGCCCTGTACTAAGTGGAAGCGACCGAGAGGAGGATAGTGGAAGACCTGGCAACAAAGTATGAAAACTAACCAGTAAGCTTAGTCGGGTCGACAACTGCCGCCTCCCTGGATGGGTACCCCGGAACTCAGTTCACCAATGGTTAATGACACAGGCAGAAATGGCCCAATCGCGCAGTCGGTGGTGCTCATGTATCGAAGCTATCGCTTTCAGTGCACAGCTACCCAGTTCCCGAACTAATCGAATACGCCATTGCCCCCAAGGCTTGGTTGAATGTCCCACACTCCCACTTTCCGTTGATCGAAACACTAGCAACTGAAACCAATGTGTCTATGGTAAACGATTTATGAAGCTGATAAATTGATCCATTGATTGAGCAGCAAGATTTACCGCGACAGTGGACGAAAATCTTTGTTTGTCAAAAGTTGAAGTACGTCCAGCCGTTTGGAACGTTTCGGGGTCGCAATATGATAAGACAACTGGAATTTGAGTGGTACCGCTTTGGTTTCACGGGTTTCTCAGTCCAAGTCACTCAGCCAATGTTGAGGTTCCCGATACGGAACTTTGAGTGACGCGTAGGTTCGACAATCCCGAATATGAAACGGAAGAATTAGGTTCGTAATTCTACGGCACTCAATTGTTCACGTTCGTAGCGTCAAGAAGTGCACAGGTCTGTCACCGACCGGCATAGTGCAGTGTCAACGTCAGCACACCAAACAACGGCGAGCGGAATGATGGCTCAGTAGTGTGGGTTGCGGTCGTCCCTTCCAACGACAGTCTCGTGATTCTCATTGGCCGTGTGATCAGTGTCATTAACCATTAGTGAACTGAGTTCCGGGGTACCCATCCAGGGAGGCGGCAGTTGTCGACCCGACTAAGCTTACTGGTTAGTCTCCATACTTCGTTGCCAGGTCTTCCACTGTCCACCTCTCGGTCGCTTCCACTCAGTGCAGGGCTCGGCAAAAAAAGCTCTGTGAGGCAGACGGTATTCTGACATGTGGAGTACATGTCCTAACCAACGTAGCATGAGTAATCCATCTATCGCGGGAGAGTTCTTTCTTCCTAGGACCAGCTGGCGTACCTCAGCACTAGTAATCTGAGCCTAGACAGGAGCAGTAGAGATGCCGGGTTGGGATCCGGCATCCGGACCTTCCGGACAGTAAATTCGCGCCTGAACCACGTAAACTATTGAGTTTTCGTCTGAACCATAATATTTCCTCTTACACTGAGTCAATACATGAGCGTTTTTTGTGTTTACACTGGCCAAAACAACCCCGTAATCCTGCTGTCAATTGTTAGAACCGAGAGATAATTGGAAGTCCTCCGCATTCAAACTTCGTCAAACTCGTGCTCAGCTGGATTCAGCTGAATTCAGCTGGATTCGTTCGATTCCCCGGTCAAAAAACAGTGTTTTCGGCTCACTTTGAATCACCATGGAATCATGATTAGTATAAGGGATGCGAATACATATTTCCAGCGCAGAAAGGGGGCCAGTTTAGGAACTTCACTAAATTTGCGCATTTTACCTGATTTCCACATATATGCGCAGTTTGTCTTCTCAACGATATAAGTGATGGAAATTGACGCGGGGCCGTCAGCTCTCAGTAGTAGGCGTATGAGAAATTGGGAACTGAACTTGGGCTGGCTACTATAGCGGGGGGGGGAGCTACTTAAAATGTACGGAATTGCCTGACCAACAAAGCCAGATTTGCGAACAAACTGGGTTTGCTAATTAAATTTAGAGCTACTTAGCCGGAGTTTAAACCACACTGAACCAGCTAACTGTGCTCGTTTACAAAGCTGTGATGTCGCAAGAGTCAGTTTTACTGTCCGGAAATCCCGTACAAGTTGCCAGCGCTAAGGGCTTGATTCTCGAAGATTCGTCATCGATTGGTTAAGATGTTGAAGTCATATTCGGTTGTTATAAAAGACAACTTCGGTCCGGTAGTAGTCAAAGTGCAGAGCATTTTCGGTTGTTCTGTCGCAACTCGGTTTTCGCGAACTTACAACCAGTCCAAAAATAGCACTTATCTATTTGATCTAGTCACATGGACCTAAGACTGTAGTCAGCTTTTAAGTCATTCATTATCACGTGCATCACTATACCCAGATTAGTTTGGATGTTCTGTTTGACGTCATACAATACAAGTGACTGCCTATCGAACAAATAGACTGATAGAAGAGCGTAAAACGATTCTTTAGCTTTTCTTGTCCAATGGCAGTCTTCGTAATTAACAATCGAGCATTAAAACACGTCAGCTAAGCTGAGTTGATGAATTTTTGTTCTCCCGTGAGATTTCGATCAAAACTTGCTTCAGAAAACCAAGCTGAGAAACAGTCTCTCCGGAGGAGATAACTTCATTCCCAAACTGTCGTTTATCTTTCTGGAACACTCACCGCGCTCGTTTGCTTCTGTTTCGTCAAATCCCCTCAACTAAGTTTCGACCCTTTGGTTTTCTCCCTTCCGACACACTTATGGAATCAGCTGGAACTAGCACGATGCAACAGATATAGAAAAACTGCTAAATGAGGGATACCCCTCGGCGAGATTTATCCGCACTCTCGAACTGTATCATTTAAGCTCGAATTAGCTCAGCGGTTAAGACGCAAATTCATGATTCGAACCCGACTCTGCCTTTGTCCCTGTTTAGGCTTGGCCAACCTTTGAGTTGCACGGCAGCTATGCACCGGAAGAGCGATCATTTGTTATTTATCGTCTTAACTGAAGTGTGTGTACCTGATCCGTACAAACCGCCACAGTTTAATCAACAATCCCAAGCTACCAACATTCACTTCTACATCAAATGTACCGCATTGCTCAAGGTTGGTCAGTGTCTTGTCCCATGTCGATTCCCCACTATAGGAGACACGAAAGTGTAGTAAAACACTCATTGCTTTTTGAAGTGAAGAGGTGCAAATATCCGTTTTAAACGGTTGCCATCTACGCTGTGCCGTTGCGTCTAGCACGTCTGGCATCATCTACTGCGTGTAAATGCATGGCTTTTGTAAGCCTGTTCCACTTCAGGTGCATCCTGCGGTTCACTGGAATTAAAACTCTTTTCATCACCAGTTCTTTACTTCGCTCCCCATGACAAGGAATCGTGCAACATTAAGGAACCAGAGGTGCAGTGAAAGCCACCAACTCGCTTGAAAGATGGCTCAACATCCACCCTGTTGGTGGTGTGCCTCAATCATGAAACTGTGGAAAATGTCAGTCAATAGGCATTGAATAGATTCAAACTGTGTCGGCAACTTTCGGATCATCAGCTGTCAGTCAAAAAAGGTCCATGGGGCTGTATCCATCAGGTGATTACAACCCGAGCTGCTGTGTGTTCAAAAGGTGTTTTTTTCCCAGCTCTATCCTGGTAGGACTATTATCAGATCAGAAATGAATCATATCATCAGCATCAACCTCTGCTCCTTTCTTAGCATGTCCGTACCAGCATTTTTATGCACACCTTGTAGTCATTGTCTGGTGGACCAGTGGATTGAGATAACCCAAGAACAGCATGCAAATTTTCTGCAGGCGTAATGCATGGACCACACTTCCAAATTTCAAGTTTTAGAACAACCACAAGCGTATATATGTTCTACAGTCTTGATATTCCTTGAACTGAATGAATGATGTCATGTCCAACTCAATACTGCCTTTCATTGCGCCCTTCAGGCTTGCTTAGAACACGCACGCTTCGCCCATCCATTGAGGAGCCCACGGGCCCAGAAATAAAGCAAATTTATCAAAACAGCCTCATCATCATTGTCATCATCGACAGCACAACACCAGTGTTCAGACACTGATGCTTCGTTGCTGCACAACCATGATTTAGCTAAAACCCCATTGTAAAGAAACGAACAAAAGTGGATGGGGAAGAAACTTAGTGCTATCCTATCCCAACCATTCCGAAGTCATCACACCTCCAGGCACCCATTCAGACAACCTGAACAGAAACTCGGCTGACGTTGACTAGCAGCGATAGCTTTTTTAGCGTCTGCAACTATGCACATTGGGGATCATGCGGACCCCATCCTGGAAGCTGAGCCACACCGACAACACCCAAACTTTTCGTAATCTCTTTCATACCCATCTGCTTGGTCAGAGGTTGATCACCTCTCTGCTTGCGCCACTCTGAATTAGACACGGAAAACAACACTCTTTTTGGCAAACAACGGTTCGGTATGCGCAATATGTGGTTTAACCACTTCAGCTCTTAATGCTGAACCCATTCTTCGATTGAAGTCTCCTTTGCACAACTGAACACCCGCTCTCTAATTGTCTATTTAGGGATTCGCTGGCCCCAGCCCACAAGGCCTATAGTTCTGTGACAAGGGTTATCGAAGACCTGAAGATGTCTCAGTTCGGATGCTCGAAGTGGCCCACAACAGGCCTACAACAAAACACTTCGTACTTCTGGCCCTGACGACCTTCCACCTGCTCTCTTCAAAGGTGGCGATGAGTTCCTCAGCCAGTGCCCGTCTAGCCTATTTGCGTCTATCTGGGAGAAACAGACCGTTCCAGACAACTGGGTTGAATCGATAATACTACCCATCTTCAAAAAGGATACTCACAAGACTTCTAGCGTCACTGATTCTTCTTCGTCTTACGTCAGCACGCGGAACATTGATCCTTGAACATCAAGTGGGATTTCGACCGATTAGAGACTGCGTCGACCACATCTTCACACTCTCTCAAGTGTTAGAGCAACGCCATTTGTACAGATGACCCATAGTCTTGATGTCCCTTGACTTCAAGCATGCTTCGATTTTGTCGATCGGTCAGTGCTCGTAACCGCACTTGCTTCACAAGAGATACCCCAGAAGTTTATTAGCATAGTCCGATCCCTGTATTCACACATACTTCTGGACGTACACATACTTCCCTACGTTAAGTGGCGTCCGACAAGATTGCTCACTGTCTCCATTCTCATTCCAATTTGTCATCCGTAAAATAACGAAGCGAACGCTGGAAGGTGCTCAACTCATTGCTTGTGAGAACCGTGTCGATCTGGAGTACGCAGACGACATCGTCCACGTCTTTGGAGAAGAAGGCCAAGCCATCTTTCGGCATGCGCCTTGCAATGCAAGAAAAAGCACTGCGTGTGGAGAATTTTACCCACCCCGGTAATTGTATTCGCTCTGATGGTAGTGTGCCCAATGAAGTCAATTCACGAATCTTGAAGGCGCGAATCATTTTTGTCAATTCCGTAACTTTTGGCGTCGGGAAGACGTATCAGTGGTTCTCAGGGTTCGTGAGTGCCGGGTTAAGTAAGGTCTGTGTAGCAACTCTCTATAGGTTTCTCATGTTAACGCCTCACTTTGTTTTATGCCGGCTTATATGTCATGACATTGACCGGTTGGACGAAATTAATTGATAATTCGGATAATTCTACCAGAATTTGGTTTGTTCTGCATGGTTGTTTCGAATTTATCAACGTGTATCAACAGTGCTGATCTCTCTGGAGTGATCACTGACCACTGGACAAAACTTGTCTGTTTTTTTTAACATGACATAGTTGTCGAAAGAGAGCTCGAGATAGCTCAGTGGTTAAGGTGCTAACTTATTGACAGGAAGATATGACTGACCCGGGCATCTTGACTGCTCCTGTCCAGGCTTTGGCAACCTGACAGTATCTCAGCCCTCGTGCTTCCTTCGGGCAGCGTGACTTGTAGGCACTGAAGTGGTTTTACGGCAGGATTATTGTAATATTCATTATTCTTACTATTATAAGTAGTAGTTGCCGAAAGATGAAAGCAGCAGGAACAGTTTTTGATTCCCATCATCGTAATCCCAATATAATCAGTTGTAGCCGTGTGTCAAAATACGTAAATCCAGAATATCGGAGCCCAGAAAGTGTTGTGGAATGGTTTGACTGATTTGAAAAGGATTCTTCGGGGCAATAGAAACAGAGCTTAGTCCGAAAAAGAGCATGAACGGGATGGAGTTGCTCCAAAATTGTTTTCACTCTGAATTTCACTCCATGGAGCGATCCGACAACTAAGCTCTCAAATCGATGGATTGTATTCCTAACAGATTTTCATGTTCGCTTTCAAGCCGTTGGAGATCCACACTTTGACTTCCAGCTTTTGCACATCACAGTGAAATACCTTGCAACCAGCGCCGGCTATAAAATTGATTAGACGCTTAATATGCGACCGCAACAAGACTTGCTTCCGGTTATCTGGGGTGTTTTTGCACTGTGGTTCTGTCTATGAGGTCACGTAAGTGGAACACGGAGCAGATGCAAATCCGAAAGTTACATGTGTTGCTGCACAGTTGAACAGGTATTCATTCGCTGATTGTGTTCTACTGACTAATGCAAGAGGACACCAGACGAAACCGTCAAGAATGCCAGTTGTTAGATCCAATTTAAGCATTCGTTTCGGGACAGCTGGATGGATCTGTGAATATACCATAATCCTCTGTTGGTCCGTTCAGGATCTGTAAGACAAAGGCGAAATTAACACACTTTGTCAAATCAATTTAAGTCGCTTGTATATTCCCATGTTATTGTACAACACCAGGTACTGCGAGCAGTTGTTTTCGATAAAGTCTCGACTGACAAATACAGCTATAGGTAGAATATAGTTTTAAAGCCAGTGACTGAAGAGCTCGAGATAGCTCAGTGGTTAAGGTGCTAACTTATTGACAGGAAGATATGACTGACCCGGGCATCTTGACTGCTCCTGTCCAGGCTTTGGCAACCTGACAGTATCTCAGCCCTCGTGCTTCCTTCGGGCAGCGTGACTTGTAGGCACTGAAATGGTTTTACGGCAGGATTATTGTTATATTTATTATTCTTACTATTATAAGTAGTAGTTGCCGAAAGATGAAAGAAGCAGGAACAGTTTTTGATTCCCATCATCGTAATCCCAATATAATCAGTGTTAGCGGTGTGTCAAAATACGTAAATCCAGAGTATCGGAGCCCAGAAAGTGTTGTGGAATGGTTTGACTGATTTGAAAAGGATTCTTCGGGGCAATAGAGACAGAGCTTAGTCCGAAAAAGACCATGAACGGGATGGAGTTGCTCCAAAATTGTTTTCACTCTGAATTTCACCCCATGGAGCGATCCGACAACTAAGCTCTCAAATCGATGGATTGTATTCCTAACAGATTTTCATGTTCGCTTTCAAGCCGTTGGAGATCCACACTTTGACTTCCGGCTTTTGCACATCACAGTGAAATACCTTGCAACCAGCGCCGGCTATAAAATTGATTAGACGCTTAATATGCGGCCGCAACAAGACTTGCTTCCGGTTATCTGGGGTGTTTTTGCACTGTGGTTCTGTCTATGAGGTCACGTAAGTGGAACACGGAGCAGATGCAAATCCGAAATTTACATGTGTTGCTGCACAGTTGAACAGGTATTCATTCGCTGATTGTGTTCTACTGACTAATGCAAGAGGACACCAGACGAAATCGTCAAGAATGCCAGTTGTTAGATCCAATTTAAGCATTCGTTTCGGGACAGCTGGATGGATCTGTGAATATGCCATAATCGTCTGTTGGTCCGTCCAGGATCTGTAAGACGAAGGCAAAATTAACACACTTTGTCATATCAATTTAAGTCGCTTGTATATTCCCATGTTATTGTACAACACCAGGTACTGCGAGCAGTTGTTTTCGATAAAGTCTCGACTGACAAATACAGCTGTAAAGCTACAAAATGGTGAAAATATTTGCATAAAACGAGGTTAGGCTGCAAGGGGCTCGGTAAAGAAAAGGATACATTTAAATCACTCAATCGGGGTGAATTAAGAATCATGACTGGTCGGTCAGGGCGAGACAAGTGCTTTCACGTGACGTTTTTGATGACACAAAGTTGGTTTGTGTAGTCGAATGACGGGACGATTTCGTGGTACTGGATACATCAGGCTGAACGACTCAGCCGGATTGATTCGGTGATTTGTATCGATCAAGTGAGCTGCAGTCGCGCTTGTCACGTGTTTCGTTTATCCGGTCCCACTGCGTGACGGCATATGCTCGGCAATACCTTCCGACGGGTGTCGAGTCGACCAAAGTGTCTTGCGGAACATTCGTAAGCGAATAAATATATGATCATAGAAGAGTTGTACAGTGAAGTCGCATTGCACGTTCTTCTGAATGAAGCCGTTAGTTTTCGCTTGATTGTTCCAGAAGCACTGTTGCCCCTGGGTGGCAGTCTAATGTAGATGGTTATCTTTGGGACTGACGTGCTTCTAATTTCTGTTGTAAGGGGATGTTTCAAATATTAAAAAACTTCCAGGCATCCGTTTTCCATCAGGGTTCTCGACACACATGTCATTTCTGCATCTAGCGTGTCATCTTTGCAGATCTTACGAACCCTAGCCGTCATACACTTAACAAGGCTTCGTTTGTAATTCATTTCAACAAAGCCGTGAAAATGTGTCTACTGGACAGACCACGTCGATTTCCGGTATACGCGTTGCTGAACCGTTCCCTCTTGTCTTCGAACTGAAAGGTGTCGTTAACCTCTTGTCCTCCGGTGCAGTATTGCACGGAATGTACCGAATTAAACGTGTTCAGAGTCACTTCGGTTGTGGAGTGACAATCGTGGATAATAGCGAAAAAATGCTATCTACATGGTGTTGCTGGACTATTAGCCGTTCGGTCAGTGCTTTCAAATCGCCACATTCAATCTTACTCATAAAAATATTGGTTAAAAGTGGGCCGGGGCGAGGACGCATGGTTCCTCTCCATCCCTCACTAGTGCGGGAATCGATAAACGCATGTCCGATTGGATAATAAAATCAGCAACACACTAATAAAAACAGATGAACTTTCCGGAGAACTCATTCATCCAGCGTTGACATTCACGTTCTGGACAAAGTGAATGAACTCGAACGTGTCACACAGGCTCTGGACACGTAGTTGTTTCTGGGCGGGCTATACAAGCTCCTTCAGCCAGCGCACAGTCGCATGATACGGTGGCTCGTACGTTCAAGGTATGGATGTGCCAGTTGATCTCAGACTTTCGAGCTGTACATTTTCGCTATGGTCCTCGCTCTTGGGACGTTTAAAAAACGTTCAGCTGTAGAACCCTTCCGGTGCCCAACTGCCATGCCACCAGAAGGAAGTACGACGGCTGGGATACTGCCAAGTTGCCCAAGCTTAGACAGGGAAAGTCGAGAGACAGAGGTCGGTTTGCAGCATTGTTTCAAGTAACCTTGATGACACCATTGGCGTCCAAATCAATGGTCTCCGTGACTGTCACCTCTCCTGGACAGCCGAAACCATCTTTTTGAGCATGGGATTGCATGTACACTAGATTCCATTCAACCTGATTTAAGCACATCTCTAGGCGCCTTGTAATAAAACCGATTAGGGGTTGAGCTATCTCGCCCTCTTCTTACAGGCACATTTCACTGGAGAACAGAATTTCAGTTCAAAAATGGATTTGTGTCTCTTTCGTACAACTAGCTTAGACAACGTGTGCTGTGCGGAACGTAGTTGCGGATAGAGCAACCAGATCCTCACGACTGTGACCACAGCAGTAGAAAAGATTGGGACGAGGTACAAAGATTTTGTATCTTCAGAAACTTTCAGGCAGTTTCGA
>SJOL01009440.1:329036-341648 GCA_004794785.1 Opisthorchis felineus | reverse complement strand
AAGCCCTTCATTCCGTACCAGCGTTCCGCTGTTTATATAGCGTAGTAGATTAGCTCCAGAGTCGGCTGGACCGAATAAACTTTTCCACAGTTTTTTTTTGTTGGAAAGATTAACCAGAACCCCGCATTTCACGTTTCTTTTTTCACAGGTTGGGAACCTGTCATTCCGAGAAACTACTCGCATTTTGTGGGCCAAAGAGGGGATTCGTTGGTTCGCCAAGGGATTGTCCGCCAGGCTTCTACAAACAAGTGTCTTCTCCTTCTGGCTCATTCTCATCTACGAACCCGTGAAGCTGTTTTGTTTGAAGAACGAATATCGCGGCCGGTTTCGAAACCCTTCTTCTAGCGAATGGTGAGAAACCGTTCTCGACGAAACTACCGGTCGGCGATTGATTCAGACAATCGTTTTTTTTCGGAACACGATGTCGCCCACATCCGGATCACGTGATATACGGACCGGAGTTTTGCTCTTGTTCTTTCAGTCTTATTTTTATGTCATGCTCCGAGCGAGGAGTTAGTATGTTTTTCTCAGCGCGTGGACAAACCTCGTGCCCCCTCCCCTCCCCACGTCCTGCTTACTGCCCTACTCGTTTTAGACGCATTCTCGTGTGGCCCTTCTCATTGTCTTCAGATTTGTTGTGTGGTCTCTCAGCTGCACCAGATGGCTTGAAAACTATTCAATTCTATCGTAATTCGACAGTTTTCTCTTCGTTTGTGGTAATGCGGACAGGAGGACCGTGTTTAGCTACCTCTCTGTTTCTCAGGCAACGTTCGCGGTCCTTTTGACAGCACGCCGCTGATGGTGTCGTTTTTACTTTTAAGCTTGCGCGTCATCAGTCTCTGTCCTATTGGATACGAATCGGTCAAACAACGATGTCACCTTGGGTCTCCAGAATACCCCCAGTCTTCTTTGCAGACAGACGGCCAGCTAATCGGGGAATTCGTAGCTTCGGTTGCCACCCTCTGATTGGTTCAGTCAACTTGTCAAGGTCGCAGCAAAACTGCGCCTAGGACTAACCGCTCGGTGTTCTGTCGCTCAGGTCCTTTTTCACTGCTACGTTTTAACCTTCGTGTAGTGTAGTAAAACCTTTCTAAAGCGTGTGTTGTCTAGACCCGACAGAAGACGATCATTGTAGACTGGCGGTCGCTTTAGAGAAGCTCGCGTCATATGGGATTTTTACTACATGTCCATACAGCTGTTGGACTGGTAATCAGTTGATGAATTGCCCGAGCAATTATCAACTGTCCGACCCCCATCTATGCGTTTCTGCTACTTCGGATTGTGCATCAAAGCTTTCCCTCTTAGTGATCATTTGAAACATTTAGCTTTTTCACAGGTGCACGCCGTGTACCGTAGAATCGACTCCTGGCGTGCGTTGTAACGATCGCCGAAGCCTGAAGTCCATTTCGCACAGCTTTATGACTGCAGGGTGCGATCGATGATGTTTCTTTCATCTGAACCTCCTTCTGCAACGATGGTGCGGTTCGTCATATCTGTTTGGCTTGCTCGGCGGTCGGACGGCAGGTCAACCAGGACGGAGCAGCGTTGAGACGAGGAGTTTATATCAAGCAATGATGGAGTCACACCACTAGGGGAGCCTTCATATTGGGCTTGTAGACCGTTCTGCACACGGCATCATGTTGCTCGTTTTCATACAAACTTCAATGGTGAAATAAAACGCCTGCTTGACTTCCGACAACTCGTTTGTCATTACTGGCTCAGCTGGGGCGCCGAATGACACGAAGTGCTTCAAAGCAGTTCTCCAGAACTGATAACACAAATAGTACATTTTTATAGATGCTGGCAGGACTCCGAAAATGTTCACTGTAATAAAGCCGACTTTTTTAAAATAGCTGTTAGCCGGATTTACTTAGCGCATCTGCTTGTAAACTGTCACCTGCCGTGCGCCCACAGTGCATATATGCGAATCTGAAACAATTCGGCAATGTGGTTCTGTTTCTTCTCGGGGTTAGGTTGCCTTGTCTCTTAGTTGGATTACCTCGTTGCTTTCATTCTCCAACAGTAACCGTGGTCAAGTTGAGCTTACGGGACAAGATTGAGTTCCCGGAACTTCGTTACATGAATAACCGGAAGAAAGCAGAATTTGTGAGTGTCAGGCATGCTGATAGGGTTCGGACGCGGAGTGTCTCGTGTTTTTTAAGTTATGTCGTTCTACTAAACAACCTGACAAACATCCCGATGCCGCTACGCATTAGCAAGTCGCGCTCTGAAATTTTTGTTGGAGATAGCACACAAGTATATTTTCATACCGGTCGCCATTTTTGGAGCCCAAGTGAGGTTAAGAAACTTCACGGTTGTTTCAGTATACCCGCACCTTTCCCCACCACAATCTTACAAGGTAAGCGGAATTCGTAGTGGTCGAACACAACCCACCACCTGGAAATCCTCCCTCCGTTTTCTCAGAAAATGATCAAGTCCGTCAAATGAGCTTTCCTCCAAGAAATCTGTAGTCTTTTTCCTAAATGGTAAATCGCTGTTCACGTAGGGGTTGGGCTTAAACGTGAATCCTGACATCCCCGGAATAATTTCAACATGCATCTAAGCTGTTTCTGGTTTCCCTTTAGCAATTCTATCGTTTTCCAGTTTGAGATCAAGGTATCCTAGTTGACGAAAGTTTCACCTGCGCACAACAAAGTGCACCCCTCTTCGGAATCCGGGACACTCAATGAATGCGTTGCACAGACGCACGCCCGCGCCCATCGTCCATCTAAAACTCGGTGCATGGGTGACTACACTCGTTGATCTCAAGTTAGCCGCAGATTGGCCTAAATCAAGGGCCCATTGTGAATGTCGCTCGACCGTGATCAGATAACTGATCCAAATAGGTTGGATGACCGAGAAACACGTTTGATCCCGACATCAAAGCCGAGGGATTAAGCGCAAAACACGTGTGACTTGAGCGAAAATCAGTAAACAGTTTATGTTAGGCTTTTTCATGCAGAAAGTCGGTCTACAGCTCAGCCAAATGCCCAGAGAAAATGGTGTGTGTTTTACCGAGTGAGTATTTCAAACGCCTTCGTGTGTGTGGTCTGAAGCTAAGCAAACACAAAATCAGTCCAACAGGTTACTGCAGCTGCACGATCAGCACTAGCCTTTGTGCTCTGATTCAAGCAGAACCGTAGTAAAGACAGGTCTTAAGCTTGACAACAGCTTATGTGCACTTATCCTTGTCACCGATTTCCTGCGAATCGCATTACAGTGAGCCCGCGGTAAACGCGCCGAGCTCGTTCAATTTTTTTCGGAAATATCATTGGGATGCATATCAAACGCTCAGAAAACGTGTTGCTATAGGTTTGGTTTGGGATTTCTCTCGCCCGCATTGTAACCGAGGTTCGAGGCTCCCAGTGAAGTTAATCTCTACTGAGGATTCGGGAAGAACCGTACATCTGTTTCATCCATTTTGGGTGAGATAGCTCAGTGGTAAGGGCGCAAATTTACTGACCGGAAGGCCCGTGGTTCGAACCCATGCCTAGGCTTGGGCAACCTGTCAGTATCCCAGCCCTCGTGCTTCCTTCGGGTGGTACGGCAGCTAGGCACCGAAAGGTTGTTGCAGCTGAACGATTTTTTTTATATATTATTATTTATCCATTTCGATAATTAAATCAGACTTGTCTCCCAAGGGTCTCCAGAATAATTATCATACTCTTGACCTTCTAGCTAGTATTTGACCATTGTACCGTTAGGTCGCAATTGGCTGTCCACTGCTCATGTGATTCGCTTGCGTCTGGCCAGGATATGACGTCAGAGTTTGCATGATTAGTTTGCCTCTTGTGAAAATTCACCTTCAACAGTGTTCCGCATTCCAGCCGAAGAACTCATAGAGGAATAGCCAGCGGTACGTGTAGGTATAAGCCATAGCTAACCGAACTGAATTATACGCCACTACCGAGTCGAATGTCTATTAGGGAGCAAAACAAAGTGTATCAAGCTGATCGAATCTTTAAGGCAATGAGAGTAGCTGTGGAAATGGTCCGCTGCTCACACAAAAACGTTTGAAGCTTCAATTCCTCTTTGAGCGAAGCCACAACCATTATTTTCGTTTGGACCGTTGAACTACCTACCGCCAATTGCCTGTTTTGCCGAAATTTTCCGAGTTTCATTTGTCTAGATGGTTCTCAGGGTAGTGCTGTTTACAAGCTAACCGACCATCTTCACTTGTTCTGAAAGTGAGAGATGAATGAGTTGATGAATATCGGCTGTTTATCATGCAAGAACAAATTTCATCTTCCGGACATATCGACTTGTGGGCGATGACGCAAACATCCGGCAGATTTTCCCGTCCTGTGCAAATCAGTTGCCCGCATTCTTTCCCGTTTTTTTAAAGGCGAATTATTCTCTTTCTCACTTGCATAAGAAACGTCATTTTCACGTGGTTGACCATCGAAACAACACATCATCAGGCCGCGAAGACTTGTGACGCGTCGGTTATCGACTCACTGAGTCCGTGCGAACGTGACACGACAGATGCGATGTCTGGAAACCAGGTCAAATGGACACTTCACCTCAGATCGGAAGATTCCTTTGCCCTGGTTGCACTTGTAGCGTGTCACTGGTCTCACAACCGGTCCCTCTCACAGCATAGTCAGCCACGTTCATAATCCGCCTTTGGCAGTGTACTAAGAACTCGGAAGTCTATTTGTAAAGCGTCTCACGTGATATTCGTTCGAATTCCACGTTGCGATCAGATCATGATGCAAATCTGTGTATACAAACTTGTATGCGCTAAAATAACTCCAAGCACGGGGGAGATATACTGAGCCATAAGTGAACTTAAAACAGTCAGCTGTACTACTTGTAAGCCTTTGCTACTCATGAGTAATCGGTGAATTGCATCAGGGGAGCAAGATCCCGTTGATGTGTCCCGTCTGAAAATATAAAACATAAAACTCAGTCATAAAGCTCAGACTAAGAGTAAATTCACACGATAAGTGAAACTTCCAACTGAAAAGTCGTCACTCGGTGAACTGATTAATACCTGACCACGTGATGTGATTGAAGGATGAGTGGCGCTGTATCCCATCTAAGTGATAGCTTATCACACCGCTGTTCAGCCTGTCGAGGCCGAACGTTAAATGTTCAACCATTAACCGATCTTTGAAGGGTCTGACGCCAGACCAATATAAGATGAAAATGCGTAACACCACCATCAGTCAAATCGAATGAGTTTCAATGTTGTTTACGAGCCACGTTAAAATTCCAGTAGACCGGTTTGGTATAAGTCTAGTAAGCAATTCAGTACTGTTCTGATTTACCTTTATTCACTCGTGGTCGTTGAATCACAGGCGTTTACAACTCCCTCGAATCAGTGTATCAACATGTTCCGCAGGTTCTTGATCAAGTGATCATCAGGACCACGGGCTGCTCAGTTCAATGTCGTTTACGGGTTGAGCCACAGACCAGATCTTGCATTATCTTGGCGTGAAATCCGATTCCGGTTGATGACGGAAGTCTTCGTTGCGCCGGGGTTTATACACCAGATACTGTTCCGTATTACTCATTTCCTGATTCCGCGGGCTGAGAAGACACACCCAAACAAACAATAGAAGGAGTAAAAGTAACTGCTTTTACACTGGTACCTTCTTGCTAATCAATAATGAGTTTCTTTTCATAACTTATTATGGTCTAATCCCGTCGGTGGCTTCAAATGTCGTTCATGATGAGTGTCTCCGAACCTTAAACCGATTAATCCGGACACGCTCCTTCGATTAAGGTAAGTTAAGCTCAGCCTTGGTCGGCCTGCTTTGGACTCCACTCAGCCTAAAACCCACCCAAGCTGCCTTTGACTCTGTGTACCGTCAGGCAATATGGCAGTGTCTGTGGAGCAAAGGTGTCCTCCATAAATTCTTGACCCTCCTGAAGGCACTGTACGCCAACTCCCGCGGCCGTGTGAAGGTCNGTACGTGTAGGTATAAGCCATAGCTAACCGAACTGAATTATACGCCACTACCGAGTCGAATGCCTATTAGGGAGCAAAACAAAGTGTATCAAGCTGGTCGAATCTTTAAGGCAATGAGAGTAGCTGTGGAACTGGTCCGCTGTTCACATAAAAACGTTTGAAATACTCACCTGGTAAAGCACACACCATCCTCCGTTTTGTTACTGTCGTCCGGTAACTGGCCCAACTGCAAACCGATTTTTTGCATGAAGAAGCGTAACAAAGACTGCTTCACTGGTTCCACTCAAGTCACACGAGTTTTACGCTTACTACCTTCACTATGATGTCTGGACCAGACGTGTTTCTCGGCTGTCCACTGCTGGATCTAACTTGACATCCCTTCTATTCGTTTCATCGCCCGTGTACTTTAGTTCTCCGCTTTTTTGCTCATCGGTACCCGCCATTCACCTGGTCGCAAAGGCCGCCCCGTCCGACACTGGCATGGCGTGTGTGAATGTGCGTAGCGTGACCATGCGTGGTGGTGTCCTGTCTTGTCCCGTGTGATCGCATGGCCAATCAGAATCAAGGGGCTGGCCTCGGAAGGGTTGTCACAACCCACATTACCGAGCCAACATTCCGTTGCCCGCTATCAGTTTTGTGCGGACCTTGTCACCGTGCTGTGCGGATTAGTGACAGGGTTGCGCACTTGTCGACTCCACGAACGTGGGCAGTTGAGGTTTGTTGTATAATTTTGCTCACCTTTGTGTAAATAGTACCGTGTACTTTCGAACTCAACTGTTCCTTTTGATATTCGGGATAGTCAAACCTACACGCTACTCAAAGTTCCGTTTCGGGAACCTCAACATCCACCCTGTTTGCATCAGTTATCTGACCACGGTCGAGCGAACCCTTGCTTTAGACACACACACACACACCAGCTAACTTGAGAGTGAAGTCGAATTTTAGATAGACAATGCCTGCTTACGTGTGTATGACCATGCCCGCAAGTGAGAACCTTCCACCTTGGGACAACTTGACAGGGGATTGACACGAAAAATTATTTCGATACGTTAAAAGTATTCCGTAGAGGCCTTAAAATAAGGACGACATTTCACATGCACACTGCCTAAGTTGACATTAATTCGCACGAGCATACCTAAACATTGAAATTTTACATTTCACAGGTACTTCTAAAGCCAGGCAACATGTTCAGGTGGAAAACACTCTGTTACTTAACTAAAGGTTGGGTTGCTATGATATTTTCGATAACCCATGACCAATTTCGCCCTTCTTGGGCCTCACCAGTTAGGCGCAGTTACCGAGAGAGTATACTTCAATTAAGGTGCGACCTTACTAACCGGTAGGTCTGTTGTTCGAACTCATCCTGGGCATCTCGGCTGCTCCTGTCTAGGCTCGGGCAACACGGCAGTACCTCAACCCGCATGCTTCTTTTGGGTGGTATGGCAGCTAAGTACCGAAAAGGTGCTACGGCCCAACGGCGGCCAACTGAAACGGTAAATACCGTTGAAGAATCTCACAAACGAGAGATCCATCTGGGATTCAGTTGAGTCTCCCGTTGCAACCGAATCTTGAACTTCGTACAATTTGGTTTCAAGCAGATGGAAACGGGAACCGTGTCTACCCAACAAAGAATGAAACCGGTGTTGGGCTGTCGAAGAGTTTTTCTCAATCTTATGGATGTGCGTATGGGGGTGCATTGGATCTTGATAGAACCAGCAAGCGCACAAAGCATGCTTGGACAATGTCTCACGTGCCTCTGCCGAGATCAAGCTATATTATTTTACCATGCTCATTAATTTCATCGGTTATCGACATTTAGTTTCACCGTTTTCAACACGACAGTCAACTCTGTCCGTTTTACCTACTGATTCTTGTTTGGCATTCGTTTCGACAACGGCTCGGCGACTAATAGGTAATCCGAATGCACTCACATGATGATGCGTAGGACGATGTGTGCCGGCGGAAATAACAATGATATTGAAAAAGCTGATGTGATGAGGCATTTACTTGATTAGAATCGCATGTTGTATGGCATGTGACACGGTTTAACATGTGTATAGCTAGAAGAACAAATCCAAGTGACGTTGTGTATAATTTTTTGGCCATTAAGTAGACTAGTGTTCATGGGATGGTGGTTCCGTGGTGATGTTTTTGGTTCCCATGGATGGCTGCGGAGACATCCACGTGGTAGGACAGTAAAGCAAGAGTTTGCAGGACTAGTTTGGGATGCTGAGCGTTTTTCAATGTAGCGTTTTTTCAATAGGCCACTTGTCATTTTCAGTATCCACAATTCTGTGGTTTCCAGCTTTATGGCTACTCAGTAAGTAGGCTAGTTTGGGATTTCAGGAGTGACGGGAAGATTGGTCGTCTGAGGACATCCAGTACACTCTCAAAAAAAAAGCCCAAGCGTACACGATGCTCCTCTTTTCAGCTGCAGGGATTTCTAGACCTCACATTCATGTCATTCTGATTTGAATGGTTTCCTTCCTGTCCTGGTGAGTCAATACCAGGATGCACTGAACTCCAGCTTTGCTATTTTTAGAGCTTATTAGCAGTGAATCTCCTTGGCTCTGTCAAGATTCGAACTCCGGCCAACTGACATGGAAGGCCACCGTGTTACCACAGCTCGGCCAGCGTAATGGAAAACGTGTTCATATTGGTTTGCTCGACAGCTACAACGATGACTCAGAAACCCTCGTGATTGTATCGATCGATTGACTTTCCAGTCAGTTAGCGACACAGATGTTCGGACTTTACTGGACAATACTGATTCGTTGCGGGATTTGTAGAATTCGCTTTCAAATCACTCATTTTTGTTTGCTCGCTAGCAGTTCACTTCAGCGGAGATATTTGTTGCAGGTCGTTTTTCATTTTCACTTGTTAGGGTCATTATCGCCTTAGTGCCCTCAGAAAATTTTAGCACCCGCCACCTTTTTGTTCTCATCGGCTTTGTGGTTTATTTGGGAAAGAAACTTAGTTGTTAGTAGGCGTCTCAGTCTCCGAGCTCTCTGTCAAGCGACAGTTAAACCAGTTCGGACGGATCTTGTGGATGAAACTTGGACTCTATCGAAGGTCCTTGAAAGGTCGACATTTACCCAATGGACGTCTTTACCAATGTCTTCTGACCTCATCCACTGCTCAAAAACTGTCAAGGGGATTTTGACCGGCGTTGTTTGACAGTTATTCTCTGGGTGATGTGTTACCAACAAGTATGGGCTGTTAGTCACAGAAAAGATGGTTGTCCTTCTTTGATTTGGTCAATTGCACCTGAAATCACTTTGTCGGATAAGGTTTATTGTGTCATACTTCAAGCCAGAAGACAAAGTTCCAATGAGGACGTCCTGGAAAACTTCCGCGGAAGGGTTCGCGAGTTCGGTAGGGCGGATCGTTTATTAGATTATCTCTTTGAGGCCACAATAGAAAGGAGGATGCGAAAACGATACATGGGGTTCCCTTCAGTCTCCTGCGATGTTAATGGTAGGTCGTTCGGTGTTCTCAGAGTCGGTCAGGTGAGTTCACTATTTTGCGAGATGTCTCTGGTGGGTAGTTTTGTCCTCACAGTGGTCCGGTACGCGTTCCAGTTGTCGTTCTGCTACGGAGACAATCTCAGAGAAACTGTTGTGTGCGAGATGGTTCGAAAGGACTCAGACAGTAGGTGACTGATGGAAGATCGCTGGCCACCAGTACACCGTGGAGGCAACCATTGTGGTCACTTTATTGAGAGTAAAGAATTTCTTAGGCTTGATCAGCAGTATAGCATATATATTCAGACTGCAAACACGAGCGCTCGTTCGCATCGATAGGTGGAAAATGAAGCGTTTCTTCGATCATGAGTTCGTCATTCTTTATGGCTTCGGTTTATCACCCGAATTCTGGTTGGATGTATAACGTAGCTAAGATGGTGTAAGTGGCATAGTGCGATTATGCAATGCGGTCATTCATTCATCAGCTGTAAGAACCGCGCACTTGTCGTACAGTGGTTATATCTGTCACGGTTTTGTTCACCGATGATTTGGGGAGGTGGAGTAGGTAGCTGGGCATTGGAGGCGGGAGCTGATATAATTGATCCGTAAATAGTGGACTTCTAAGTGGGGAGTTTCGGAAGGGAACTATGTATTGATGGCATGGTTTGGATGCACAAGTGCCATGCCTGACAATGTCTCTAACTATTGATCTGTACCATCAAGGTAGGCCCCAATGACCAACGCAGCTGAGTTTGCTTGGAATGGCTTTTATACTTCGCTGCCAAGTCATTGTTTGACCTACCCTGGCTCGTTTCCACCCTTCGCGTGGTCGTACGAAAAGGACCCCTCGAGGAAGTCGGTTGACTGGATAGTCTCCAATAACACAACTGATTTTGGTTGAAAGCTTTCCGTAGAACGAGAAGGGTAGAATAAAACCGGAATGTTGAAATCTCCCGTGATGTGTACGTGTGTATGCTTGCACGATAGAAAGTGTTCTGAAAGTTCGATCTGCTTTTGGGCGACAGAGTAAGGGATCCCTGTTATAAGGGTGCTTCGCGTGTTGGAGGATCATTCTTTGAAAGTGTTGTCCAACTTTTTTCCAGAGTGAGAACAACTGTCTAATCAACTGACATTCAATGTGATATTCCAAGTGTCTACGGTTTTGCGAGTCAAATGACATGGATCTGACTGCTAGCAGCGATTAGACGTTAACGGAGCTGTCAGACATATGAAGAGACCACTAGCAAATGAGGTTGTGGGGTAGACGAACGGATGGATGGAGAAACAGGGAGCCAGCAGTAGCATGTTTTCACCCTGCTGTACGCAGAAGCGAGGGTGGTCCGGCTGTTGACGCGATGCAACTGCCAAGCGGTATGCAACTATTTATAGTCAAACTGCGTATTTACTGACCGGAAGGTCCGTAGTTCGAACCCGACCTCTGCATCTCGACTTCCCCTGTCTAGACTTGGGCAACCTGTCAGTATCCCAGCCGTCGTACTTCCTTCTGGTGGCATGGCAGCTAGGCACCAAAAGGGTGCTACAGCTGAACGATTTTCTTCAGTTATGCACTTTTACGTAGACGGAGCTAATACAGGGGATGGGCATGAAGCATTGCGTCCGATTCGAGAAAGATGGGTTGCCACACCTGTTCTAGCCGTCATTCTGGCGGTGGCAAGACGTATTGATCAAAGCCCTATCCACTGACTAACCTTATACGGGGTGCTTATCGAGTCTCATGCACGCTACTCGGACCAGTCCAGGAGGTTACAGGGGTGCACGAACTGCCGCATCGCTGTAGGTTTCAGCATCCCCGTGACGATTGTTCTAATATTTTCGATGTTCATGGGAGGGAATAATATACCTAGTACCATGAGGATGTCAGAAAGGCGGCATCCCAGTCCAAAAAACATAGAAAACGGTCGCTGTGAATGGACTCCGCTGTACATTGTTTCCTACGCTTCAAATGGATGTAGAGGACAGGTTCTTCCAAGAACTAGAATGTTAAGGTCCATTTCTTCCTGACTTTGAAACTTCAGACACTTTTGTCTTTTTGACTTCGAGTACCACCCAGTAATCTTTCCTGAAAACCAAGCCTATGCGGGCTTTCCAAATTTCGGAAAACACAAATATTAGAAACCGCTTACCAGCTGACATCAAGCAACCCCTTATTGTGAAATTTTATGCAGCAACTGGATAGAGAAATGAAGTGCAAACATCATACAGACATACAAATCGGAGTACTTTTCCGGGTTGTATGGTGAACCAGACGCGAAAAACGCGGATCCACAGTGAGGCGTCGGAAACACGATAGGCCTTTTCCCGTATGATTGGCATGTCATTGGATGGCTTCTGCTGTCTTTGTTCCGAAGCTTGCATCAGTTCATCGATCCTCTGCTGTTGTTGTCGTCGCGCGCTGCGACGTTATTCGCTACGTGAGCCGATGAACCTGGTCAGAGATACTTTCCGCTAGCAGAATGGCGAAGCCATTGTTTGTGGATTCATAATGGCATCCGGAGTGCTACCATATGCTGGCCGATAGGATGGATACGCAGTTCAGTGCGAGCATGATGGCTGTGAGACATGCGGTGAATGCGCCACACACTCCTGTTCCGATAAATTCATAAGTAGCTCAAAGGAAGGAGAATTTCACAGCATACGTGAAACTTTCATCGACAGTAAACCATGCCTGTAAAATGAATCAACACTTTGACCATGATAACATCGATATAGTAAATTGTTCATTTATTGTGCATTTCAGCCGTGGGACACCCACCTTCGAACACTAGCCAATACTACCGAACTTCAGGTGGAGGCTATGGTTTCGAAGCAATGGGAAAGCACCTTCGATGCACGACGCGGGGGTCGACAAAGCCGAAAATATGTCCAAAAGTGCAGTCGTGATTGCAACTCCCCAATGAATCTGTTTGGACCGTTTTGGGATAGTCACGATTTTTTTCGAAGCTTCAATTCCTCTTTGAGCGAAGCCACAACCATTATTTTCGTTTGGACCGTTGAACTACCTACCGCCAATTGCCTGCTTTGCCGAAATTTTCCGAGTTTCATTTGTCTAGATGGTTCTCAGGGTAGTGCTGTTTACAAGCTAACCGACCATCTTCACTTGTCCTGAAAGTGAGAGATGAATGAGTTGATGAATATCGGCTGTTTATCATGCAAGAACAAATTTCATCTTCCGGACATATCGACTTGTGGGCGATGACGCAAACATCCGGC
>SJOL01009440.1:287606-313091 GCA_004794785.1 Opisthorchis felineus | reverse complement strand
TCATGTTGGGTCACTGTCAGAAAAGACTCGCTCAGTTGAGCCAAAAGAGTAACCCAACCGGAACAGCTTGGAGGAAGGCGATCTGGACAATTGGAAGTCGCCTAGCCCCTGAGACAAACAACCAGACGGTCGAGCAAACTAGATTAGATTGTGGAGAACCATTGTCTGTTAGCCTAAATGTATGAAGTGTCACCTTGAAGATGAATCATAACTCAGTGAAGTATGGCGTGTGTGTTAACTCCGGTGTCATCATTGATGAAACTTGACAGCTGTCCGTTAGGAAGTCTGAACTGGGTGCTGGTAACCGGTGGATTTGTGGTGGATCTCTCCACGCTTTACCGTTGGGGTTTTTTCATGGGCTGGCACTTCCAGACACGCTCAGTCGAACGACAGTCAGTGTTTAACGAACGAGTATTTCTTCTTTGTTCAAGCCCAACACGACGAACATTATCGTAAATCGTACCCACTGACTCCTGATCTCACCAGGTGGGAACTATGATCATTGGCGCACCTGATAAGATGTGAGTAAATTCAAAAGCGTCAGTGCGGTCGACCATTCGGGGGTTTTGGCAAACACTAACTGCTCTTGATTTCCCGGTTTTAGCGTGTCACTGCTGGCCGAACATTGGTCAACTGTGTATCGTATCTTCAACCGTATGAGAACACCAGCGGAGATTTTAGATTGTCTTGACGATTGCCGTTTCTACTAACCCAGCATACCTATTCCCGTATAAAGGAGTACACTTTACACAGGTGTTTTTCGAGCGTGGATTTTGTCCTGGTAACCTAACACTTGTTTAAACCAGGTTACTTTGTGGGCTATATTGTTTTAGAGACAAAAATGATTGACTGACGGAAGTAGTTAGCACAGACGATTCGTACACCCACAGAAGCAGGACAGTCGGTCGAGCCGTCGGTCAAACCAATCACCTAGCTCAAGCTTGACACACGCACCTATTCAGATGTTATAATTCAGGTGCGTCCAGCGTACGCTGACGAAGTAGAGGAACAGGCTAATCTCATACGTCAGTTGTCCGGAGTTCAAATCCCGGCACAGCCAAGGATATGCACTGTTGATGAGATCTAATAAGAGCGGAACTTGGGTCCAGGGCTTCCCCCTTTTAGTGTGGCCTCGCCAGAACATTTATAACTGTTAGTAGGGAACTGAGCTGTCTGACTGATGCGAGTTGAGCAACGCGGCCGACTCGGAGACGTGTTTGTAGTTGTAACCTGACTGGTAAACATGGTCCAAACATTTTCTATAGAGGAAAATGTTGGTAGCTCAGGTAGCGTAGATGGTCGTTGGCTTGTTCGCTGAGCTGGACAATTTGATTGCAAACGTTTCATCACCAATCGAGGTGAAATCATCAGTGCGTTATTGGGGAGCGTAGTGGTGCCAACGACCATCGTCCAAACAAAACACCACATGAATAATCAGTAGTACGTAGCGGACAGGGTGGACAAGATGTCACATCAAGTGAACATAGAAACACACGAAAACACAAGTGTCATGCATCAGTCAAAGTGATCGCTAGAAAGTTAAAAATGGAATTGCAATACCCAAAGCAATTATGTTTTGTGGGAGACGCTTCTTGAGAAACCTTAAACACCAGTTTCCCGTTACAAACTTGAAGAGAGTACAGTGAAATGGGCAGTTGCGCGACACACTGTGTGTATTTTGCTGTATCTCTTCGGGTGTATTCCACAGAACAATGTCAGACAAATAACTAAATAAAACAGAACAAGAGTTTTTGCCATCCGCCAAAGATCTGATCAACCTCCTGGGCTTACACAGTTCTGGTTTCCATCTTCTGATGTCAGATACAGCGAAATTCAACAGTTCACCCCTCTGTGTCGTTTTTCGAATTTTGTAGTTTGATATCTTCCTTCGCATGTGTCCCCTGTTACATGGGAGTACAAACTGACGTCGCCTTCCAACAATACATTTCCCCCGGGCAGAAAGAATGCTAGCTTCATCGAGCGATCGACGGAACATACGGTAAAACTATTCAACCAAGTGAGAAGACATTTGCCCCAGATAAGGCGAGGCCGTACAATTATTTCTTGCTGTTCTTCCGGTTCCCATGATAACATTCTCTGTATTCCACCCTTAGCTTAAAAACAGTCTCAAATTGAACGCTGTGGTCTACTTTGTTCTGGTAAGAACCAACCACAGGATAGTGTGCGAGCCCGAGGGCGTTTGGCTCATTTGTGCTTGAAACTACTGTCCCCGCAGTTAGGGTTATTAGTTGTGCAGTCAAATTTTAGGTAATGTGAAAAAGATTTCGGGTGTTGGCTAGACTCAGACTGTTATGCTTTTAGACATAGAAGCGATCGCTTGCAAGCTGATCATGTCACCTAAGTTGTGCAGTGAACTAACCAATCACGTGTACCAGCTGGTTATTGATCGTTCGGCATTCGGCTATCGATCCCCATCATAGACTGGTCCGACTTAAAACCAAGGCTGGTGGTTTGCCAACGTCTGTTCTCCATCCCAACACACATGCATACACTGCAAAAGCACAGTTCTGATATCGCATCATCCGATCGAGGAACCTTTGCAATCCAATTAGGCAGGAACAGACCAATGACCACCTTACCAAACTGACAGCCGAGATTGCCCTCAATAAGGAATAAGGGGATATTAATAGGTCAAGGTTTGCTAGAGGTCACTGTTTAACAGATTCCTTCAATCTAATGACACTAATCACCGCATCGGATCCCATGCAAACAGAACAGGAATCAGTGCCAGATTAGGTTGACAGTAGGAATCAATCATTTTCTTGCACAGTATGCTCCGAGCAACATCACTTCGTCAAAAAAGCAAATATTTCGGGTTATGCTTGCCCGCGACACTCAACGCCTGGGGAAGTACAGTCATGTAAGGTGTTTGAGAAATATGTCGCGTGATCATTGATCCCGGTCCTTGGTCGTGAATACGGTCCTGCTAACTGCTTTGCTCATAATAGCTTAGTGGGAAATACATAGGTACCCCTTGGGACTCACACCGGTCCGTTTCGTCTATTCCTTTTTCCACATAGATGAAACTGATTGGATAGATGCGAAACTTAGTAACCCAGCTGGGACAATCCAGCTGATTCAAACACGAGGTACATTTTGAATTTAGAGACTCTTCTGAAACCAACATGTGCTTTTCTCTGGAATTTCCTTGAGCGCTAGGAACATGAGAAAAATCGGGTAAATAATATTATCCGTAGATCCACGAGACCAAGGAGGCCTTCAAAGACGTACTCCACTTTACTAGGTGTTGCATTCTTTGCGTAAAATCGGTGACCAATGAACTGAGGCTCTAACGCGTTGGCGATTCAACATACTGTGTTGAGACATCGCGAAGACATACCACCGGGCGAACACTTCAGGTGGATCCAATTTGTTCCAGATCGGTTGTGTCATATAGGTGTCCTTCACTGGAAACCAAAATGTCTATAATCCTTGGTACTGATTACGAAAATTCAGGAAGGACAGAACCCACGAAAACAATGATTTGGTTGAGAGGCAAATCACCAGGAAACCCAAGCTGCTCAGTCACATAACAAGTATTTCAACCCACCCGAAATTCAAACATTACGAATAGGGGCGTCATCAAATATCCACGCGTATCATTGGGATCACTTCAGCCCACCATTTGTTTTCTCGTTGATCGATCAACATTTTTTCCCAATGAGGGAGTGCTGAATTTCTCTTTCGACCGTTCTGAGATGCAGTTTTCAAATGGGCCGGACGCTTGACGGTTTACGTGTAGGTTCTCGAATGTTATTTTCCATTCATTCTGATCGTTTGTCCACAAATGTCCCAATACGAAAGTCAAGTGATTATTTTAATCCACACAGCTTTTCATTTTAGTGACTAAAGTCCATGGTACTTCTCTGCACAAAAAGCCTTCATTTTGGTTTGATGGCCATCAGATGGCGTTGTCATATGACGTCCACTAAGTGCAAACTTGGTTGATATTGCTCGGCAAACCTTGGAGCCTAACTCTGTGATGAAATCCCACTTGCTCCTCTTTACAAGTGGTACGTTGACGAGAACTGGACTCCTACCTATGATCATACATTTATTTAGCTTCTGTTCGTTTTGAATAACATCGATCCCACAGTTCCACTTACTTAATCGGTCTGATCGAACCAAATCGTTGCCTTTATAGATGCCCTGCTGACCCGACTCTCGAATGGGATCATGCAGTTAACGGTTCACTGTAAAGCCACATGGAATGGTTAGTATGCGCGCTTCAGCGATTTCCTTCCTATAGCGTATGAGCGCTTCAGGCCAGCCAGTTAGCGAAGAACTCTGATCAACAATGGATACCTGAAGATGTATACTGGTCTGTACAGCCAACCAAACAAGCACATTGAACTAGTTAGACACCGTCTTACTGTATCTTTCCTTCAAGGGCAATTGTATCGTAAACAACACCAGGTAAAACTCAAATCTGCCGTAAGCCACAACTTCTCAGTGGCTCAGTTACATCTGGTCTCCCCAACTAGATGCACAGTGTTTCAGACTATGTATAGGAGTCTACCTGACCAATCTACCGCATCCTTTATCTGTCAGTTCACTTGCAGTATGGGTGGGAAATACACAGGTAGATCAGCCCGGACAGGTGAACATTTTTACTTGTCTACTAGCAGAGATAGGTGGCTGGAAGTTATTTCTGAAACAGGTTTCCTTCCAAGGCATTCACACTATTCTGCTGAGGTGCTAACAGTCGGAGCTGTTGTCCCTTTTGTAAAGATCCGCTGATCGGAAGACAACGCCACACAACGCTGTGCACAAGACTAATGATTCAGGACATCCGCTTGCTTCAGCAGTGATCTCGCCTCTTTTTTGTGACATCCAGCGTCATTATCAATATTTAATGTTTCGTACCGTGCCTTCAGCGGATGAGCTTAATGTTTTGCGTTTGAGATCAGAGGAATTTATTGGAATATTTGCTAGGCGGAATGCCACACCAAAACTGCCGTCCCGTTTGCAGTTAGGCGCCCCACCTCCGATAGGCCCAACTCACACGCAGCTCACACGCGACTGGTCAGGAGATCGGGCCGTTCGCCTGTCCAGCATTAAGCCGAGCTCTGATTGGTCGAAAATGTGAACCAATCGTGTTTCAGCACCCGCTGAATGCGATTACCAATGGTACGTCTATTAGGCGTCCGGATTTCCAGAATGCTGGGGTTGCATATACTTTAAATACGACAGGCTGTTCACGGGTTTTTCACCTGCTTCTGGGCGTTTAATACACTGTGTACCCTTGGTGGCCCTTCTGCTGAAAACACTAACTTGTGAGGATGCCATCAAGGTAGATTTCGGTTGCAAAGTCTAAACAGATGGTCGACGAGCTGCGTGATTTGATTGCGAAGTATCATTTCACTTGATTGGGTGATACACTAAGTGTGTGGATGTGTACTGTGCTCCTGTATGTGGTCCGCTCGCCCTGAGTGACCTTGACCTATCACTCTTCTGGCGAACGTTCCTGGTAATGTTTTGTTCGACCTCACTTCAGACTGCTTGTTGCCTGTCTGATCTTTGATCCACAGGGTTCATTTTCTGCGTCCGTTGTTCTCCAATGTAGTTCCTATGTTGATCTGATGCTCTTTCCTACCAAGTATTCTGAATAACACCAGGGATGACAGATGTTCGCACCACAAATGTTTTTACACAAACTTTTTCGAACAAAAATGATAATATAGTAAGACTTACTGTGTTCGAAATAGCAAAACATATTAGTTGCTGGTGGACGTTTCTTACGATAACTTTACGCAATACTATTTATAAGGATGATGAAAACTTTTCAACAATCCTGCTTGGGGCCCATTAGGTAGGCGCAGTCTCCGAGTTTCTACAAACCTGAATAGAACATCAATTTGTGCGTACATGCAGGCCTACACTCATTTTTAAGTAAATTTGGTGTTAACGGAGACCAGACAGGCTATCAGATGAGTTCGTGGTCTAAAACAATCATTGAATGAATGTCTTGAAAAAAGGCTGTTTTCAGCCTGTACGAGATATCCTAGCATACATAGTAGTATGTCTTCTTGACACAAGTGACATAAGTGATGAATTCAACAAGAATGCCCAAGAATGGCGAAACCGGTCGTTGGCGTTCGAGGAAGTACCAGCAACCCAATGAGTATGTGTCCCCCCCCCCCATGAAAATGAATGTGCTATTACTGCGAAATTCGGTGACACTGTCGGGTTTATATTGAAAACGTCTGTAAACTGCAGTGACATTGGGACTGTACTTTTGTGGATGGCTCTTTGAATGTTGTGTCACCGTGCAATTTCTGCCACAAACTTCGACGAAAACAACAACGTCGTTTAAAATTACATGCAAGATGACTCAGGGGTAGATAACTGGAATATGTCATAGCAACCGAATCACTGGAGAAAGAGCACCGAGATTTATAGGATGTAGAGACTGGCTTAAACAGACAGATATTCATCTGCAAGATAATTTATTGACGTGGAAAGTTTAAATTATCGTTTGCACTTGAACGATAGTACCCCTTGACCCCCAGTGTTAACCTCCACGTTCCGCGGCCACTAATTCCGCGACCGCTTTTCCTGCCTGCATGTTTGTTACTACAACACTTCTGTAGGAACAGCTAGACACAGTTGGAAAACGCTTGGAGCTGATCGAGAAGTTGTCGTTTCGGAAAAGTTTGGAATGAAAAAAAAACAAATAAACCTATCCACCGTTTTCCAAACTTTTCAGAATCTGAACATGTGATTTTGTAGGCGTTTTCTGCCACTGGAAGCTCTGATGAAAACCATGTGGGTACTGGCAGTCCACGTGCTTGCACCTAACCACTGATCAGAGTAGACGTGCGGAACTCAAAACTTTGTGTTTTGAGCAACAAAGCTGGTCTGTTGAAGCCTTGAGGCAATACAGTATGATAGCACCAACAAACCAGACAGTCACGTGATCAGTGTGACTTTTGTGGAAAAAAAAACTGTGGTTGAGCTTCTTGGTTCGTTGTTCATTGCTCACTATGGTTCTAGTGTTCATTGCAATGTCATGGTGCTCATTCCAACTGTTTTTGGACCGCAACGAACTTCTAAAGTTTACCCGTCAATCTTTTTCGTTCGGGTTCGAATCCGGATGACGGTCTCACAGGCAGCAAACATTCCGGTTTCGCGCAAACCGATTGTGTTATCTTATTTATATGCAGGCGTTCAGTATCCCAACGATTGCTAGCTGGCCATCCGACTCATCTATCACTCCAGAGACGGGATTCCGTTTCTTGGAAAGTTCACAATGGTTATTCTTTGTTGAAACACGTCATGCGTGATCATGGCAGATCAAGCGGAACAATGCTTCTTAGACTCAAACGCGGATTTTCGGCAACACTGCAGCAGGGATTACAAAGATAGCTTCAATATTACGTGGAAATGTTTCATCCAGCTAGGAGCCTCCGACTGCCCATAACAAAAACTCTATAAACCTGGTATTGTGACTAGATAGAAGGACGTGGCTGCAGCAAAAACTAGGATATGCTCGAATTTTTGCCGGATGTGAGAGGTTTAGACGGCCTTAGATAGCAAATGCCGAAGGGGATGGAAGGATACGATCGTACTAACTCGATGCGTGCAATATTCTACCTATATTTTCACTCTACCTATGTACACCCTACAGAAAACTGTGGATAGCAACCAGACGTGTGCCACTCCGAGGACAGTTTCCTAAAATAGCAGCTAATCAGGGATGTAAGGCAATCCTGGTGCCTATGCTTTTGTTGTCAAAGCTCAACAAACATAAATAATTCTTCTCCGGATAGCATTCGGTTCGGTTGTTGTATGTGAAAAGGCTGGTGAGGAATAAGTTGTTTACTTTCAGTTGAGCTTTCCTACCGTAGATGAGGTCAATCCATTGTGAAAAAACCTTATTGGGAATCACATTCAGCAGTGCGCATCTCACGAAACTCCAGGGAGTATCGGCTTCCCGGTTAGCAGTGTGAACACTCAAACATTCGGTCACACTCCGCGACTGGGCAATGTGATCGACTTGCACTTGGGTAGGATATAGCTCCGTGACATAACCCTCCGTCTTCACAAGAATTGCCAGCTCGTCCAAAGCATGTTTGGAACGCTTTGGAACACACTTTTGACATAAATGTAAACGAAAATCAAAAAACCATGTTTGGTCGCTTTTTAGACAACTCTTCGTGGACCAGTTATTGAGATGGCTGCAGTGTCCAACTGTATGTAACAGAAAGGTCGAAGATGGCTTACTCGTATTGAAGAGATCACGCGTGCAACACTTGTGTGAGCGGAATATCATTTTATAAGAACCTGGGTCGCAAACATTGCGGCTTGCGTTTTCTGATCCATTCAGTTCACCTGTCATATCTTGTGCATTCCAAGGAACCTATTTTTTGTCGTATGTGAAGCCCGTTTTAAAGAATTCCGTTTTGTCAGACAGGAATTTCCGATGCACAGAAAGATTTAGGTTACATACTGAGGTTTGGTGTCTGACACAACAGGAATTTGACAACGGGAGTTTATTTCTTCAAGTACCCGACCGGACCGCACACTCGTGATTTCTCCGTGACTAGTGACGAGACGTACATAAGCTAATGGTCGAGCTCAGCGAATAGATCAACAATCGCCTGATCAACTACCAACACCGACCAAGGTGTCAGTTCGGTAGGTTTCCATAGAGGAGCTACAGTTTCTCCTATATGCGGTTATTGTGTTCCAGCCGGATCATAACTTATCTGAGGGCCTTTTTAAATTTCGGAGCTTAAGTAGCGCAATGGCAGTAAGAAAAACCTGGAATTTGGGAGACGTGAGGTTCTTGTAGTCCTTACGCGCGCAAACGTTTCCGACAGATATTTCTACACATTACGTAATATTCCCACACACTAATTATCAAATTGCTTCATAAAACTACCAATCTATAAGTAGCCTGGAGGAAGAATAATTTCATAAGCTGAGTGAAACTTCTATCTGGAAAGTCGTCCCTCAAAGAACCAGCCAGCAGATGACCCCGTGATCTGGATCCCACGACTGAATAATGAGCAGCGCTACATCCTACTTACGTGCGAGTCAATCACATTGCTGACCAGCCGCTCGTGGCCGAACGATTAGGCGCTGATTTTGGCGAGATGTGCACTGCTAATTCCTAACAAGGTTGAAACAGCCGTACAGTGCCTCCAGCATTCTTAGTGCATATTTCCTTCACTTACAGGTCATAATCCCCATTGAAAAACATTTCAGCTCTGCTCCATTAGGGGGATTTGGGTAGTCAGTTAGCGTAGATGTTCGTTGAGCTGGCAAATTTGGTTGCAAAGTTTCATTACCCATCGGCGTGACAACCACTGACGCTTCGCTCCACTCTGCCTCCAACAACGCAATGATGATACCACCCTGACTGGTGATGAAACATCTCCAATCGAATTGCCCAGCTCAGCGAACAAACCAACGATCATTGCGGTGTGAAAACATTTCGATAACAGTCCGGTTTACTCATGTTGACCTTGCTTTCAGGGCCGAACCTTATGAAGAATACACAGTGCCAGTGGGATCAAACTTGCCACACCCATGCAGAACATGTCAGCAGTAAGCATTTTAACATCAGTTTCCTCCGTGGTCATGATCGTCCCACACACCATGATGCCCCATGATACGGAAAGCTTTTAAGCCTACTTGCTATTTACCAGTAGTTTGCTCCTGATGACGTTTTCGACAGACTCCCTGGGATGAGCCATTAGTCTGGCTGAAATTATGGGGATCACAATTGTTTGAATGATTACCAATGAAATAGAATTAAGTAAATCCGAACAGTAATAGAAAAATGGAGGAGAATCAGTAGGAACCTTTTTGTCTATCTGCTTATCATTCATGGCAGTGGTTCCCACGAGTAGAAATTCCTTCCGATATATCCTCTAGACATGGCATGAAGTGACCATATGGGTGGTAAGTCTCTTCCACTAAAGTAATGACCCAATCGAAGCCACGAATGAACTTCCCCGTGGTCCAGATTGCACGTGGCTTGGAGATTTACGTGTAGACTGGCTGTGCCGTCCAGTTCCAGGTAATCGCTAACTGTCAAGAAGGTCAGATTCCTGAAAGTAATCTCAGGAAGCCCAAAACTAACTGAAACCCTCAAACCCCACCAAAATTGCAGTAGGGAAGCCGTCAAGCGTCTGGGCCAGAAAAGTCAGCTGTCGATTGGACGCTCAAGCAGTCAATCAGTTCAGCAACCGCCGACGGCGATGACAGTTCAGGGGTTTCATAGAAGCAACAGCCGATGATAATCAGCGTGCATCCAACGCCGATCGGACAGTCTGGACTGAAGGTAGAAAGTGCGCTTTAAATACCGCGGGGCTATTGTAACTTTTGAACCCGCTTGTTTGCAATAAAGCTGTTAGGTTCCTTGTTGGTGAGTCTTTCACAGACACTGAGGTACTGGAGCAGGGACAACAGTAATTTTTACCAGGGATCATAAATGACTTGTGCTGGGTGGGTGCAGGTAAATACAACATGTAAAGTTGCGTTGAAAAGTCGTTGGGGAGAAACGATGGATGACATGAAATTGGGAAAGTATTATTCCCATCCCCAAGAGACAGGCGTGAACCGTAGATTGTCCATCCAGAAGTGATGTCGCAGGATTCAGTCAACCGATTTGAATCTTTACATCATCTAGAAACATGACCAGGTCATCCCTTTTCTCAGCTGTAAGAAATCCTAGTTGGTCACCATAGTCGTTTTCTTTTTATCCGAAGAACTTCAAATGCTCTTCTCTTGCTATCTTTAAATTGTGATGACCAATGTTAAGCTGTTCAAAACTCTGTGAACTTTCCAGTTTATTTATACTTTTTGCTTCCTACGATTACTTAGTTCTTCATGGTTTCCTTACAAACTTCTTGTTTTAGTCCAGTTAACGGGTATCATTCCTGGAGAGGTCTGTGACTGTGGACTACCATTGGTTGTTGATCAGGTGGCTGTTGATCTGTTTACCGAGCCTGGCAATTGATCTGCAAATGTTTTGTCATCATACAAGGAGATATCACCAGTGCACAGTTGGGTAGGTACTTCCTCTTTGCTCGCGTGCGTTTACATAGCATTTGAAGATTATCGGTTATCTCTTAACGTGACTGGCTAACTGGGAGCCAGTTTTTCGCGAAGTTATTGATCCATTTTGAATCTTCCTGGGTCGTCTTCTGCGTTCCGTTTGGTCGACTGGTTATCCCAAAGCCTTCTATTCTCAGTAGTTTCTCCCTTTGCCTTGACCGGCCCCTTCTCATTTTGTATTGCGTTGTGGTTTAATCTTCTTGAGATTGACTGGTTGGTTGCACAGCCCTATTTTCTCCCTTGTGATGGATGGTGCCCCTGCTTCCGCCTGTTATTTGGTAGTTTAATGAATTGGCTAATTAATTAATTAATTAATTAATTAATTAATTAATTAATTAATATATAAATGTATTTCGTTAATGTGAAACCCAGCTGTACATTACTGTGGTTTATTAAGAATAACCATCATCAGCGAAGTTAATGACATCAAGCGTTCATCAACTTTCAAGACATTGTTGAGTCGATAAACAGCTTCGAGGCAAAATCTTTCTTCCTATGGCGCAACTTCAACTTGAACTGATCACTGCTCATGAGTTTTGGACAACTTTCCTTCTAATGTACACGACTGCCTCCAGGACATGGCTTCATCCAAGGTCCCTTACTCCATAGAAATCTTTCTCAGGCACAGTATAGCATAGACGTGGAGCATCCCACTATAGCATGAGCGACAAACCACCTTGGAAATCCATGCACCAAACGCAGACGGAGCACCGAATCCACACGATTTTCGTCCCAGGATGAATGATAACCCCATTCTTCCATAATCCTGTGTTGGGATAACCCCAAATTTCCCCAAGTAGCAACTCAGAATTTGCGATTTCTTGATGGAGCGACGGCATATCAGCCCGCTCCACTCGGCCCATCACTAATTGTGGTGGGATCGTTTGTTCAAACGCCCTCAATACTTTATGAGATCAGCGGAGCAAACAGTTCAGATATATCGATGACCATTGTATTGTGGTGAAGGTCAGCCGCAAACTAGCCTCTTTGTATTGGTGTCATGTGGACTTGTGGTCAGGTAGTCGTTTTAAACTGCGAGTGATATGGCCAGGCGGCACATAGGATCGATAGCGCCAGGCACTTGCATTCACATCGATCTCGCTTAAACAGTCCTCCTATTGTCTCAGACTAGCCAATTGGGTGACGCCACACCAGACAGGAAAAGCATTGATCTTGGGTTTCGCCTTTAGTAGAGCTCATTAGTAGCTAATATCCTTGGCCGTATCGGGATGAGATCCCTGGACATCTGATATACGGGGCGAGCGTTTTACCACTACTTCAACAGTGCAATCTGGAAGCATCCATTCCGAACTGATCAACGTCTCCGGTTGAGCAATGTGGCTGGTTTACCCAACTACTCGAACAACTAAGCCACCAATCTGAGAGGTGCGAACTAGACATCACAGGTAGAAAAGTCGTGATCTTACCTGCAATATGGAGTAGCAACATGGGAAAACTTAAATTAGTGAAGAAATGAGATGGGAACCCTGAAAATATGAAAGTGTTAGTGAAACCGATTAAAATAGGCTTCAGTCTTCACACAAGTTACGGGAAAAATCAACGAGAAACATGGGCTTATTAACCCGAAATGAACTTTTCTGCCTGTTACGATTCATGGAATCGGTCGCGTGAACACCTGATTAACATATGCATTCTGAAATAACGAAACATTTGGACAGAGACAGATACAATTTAGCTTTTCGCAGCGCTGCCCAGAAATCAGTACACACCTGACGATCAAAACCATTTACCAGACAATCGTTTCAAGCACACCTTGTGTGGTCAGCCTCAGACAATCTAATTTGGTTAATTGTAGGTCGTTTTGGGATTTGTAGAATTCCCGTTCACATCGCTGTCGTTTGAACGGTCGTCATCGTTCGTGGTGTCAGGCAAACCAATCACATCACTGAAGCGCGAACAACTTCGTTTGTTCAAACATGGTGATTCAGGCGCGTCCAGCGTGTGCTGGTGGGGTAATGATGATACGCTCGTCTCGCAAGTCAGATGTCCGGAGTTCAAAACCCCGAGCTGCTGAACACTAATACTAGCGAACTCGATTCCCTCTGGTATGAACTCCTTAGAATAACTGCGCTGGGACAGGAGGAATGTTCAAGCGAGAGTGAAAAGAAGGTGGATTTGGTCTGTACTAATGTGTTAGACAGAGTTTCTTCACTAATTTCTCAGACTGTCAGGAACCGAGATTACCAATTAAGATCATATCAATATACAAATCAGCCACTTTAAATCCCAGTATAAAGACATCCAATGAAAACCATCGTCTTTGTGCTGAATCCTCTCGGTAGAACACTGGCCAACACCTAGCAAATGAACAAACGGAACAACAACAACACAAAAGTTCAGCTGTAATACCCTTTCGGTGCCTAGCTGCCATACCACCCGAAGGAAGCGTGAGGGCTGGGATACTGCCAGGTTGCCCAAGCCTAGACAGGAGAAGTCGAGATGCAGAGGTCGGGTTCGAACCACTGGCCTTCCGGTCAGTAAATTCGCGCTCTAACCACTCAGCCATCTCGCCCTTTTAGGATGTATTGGGTATCATTCAATAGAAAATGACAGAATATCTTCGCTAGCCCTGTTTTTGAACGGATTAGATGAGTTATGAGGACTATCCAAGTTTCCCTGTCTTGGCTGTTCCCTCTCCAGGTTGCCTTTCATAAGCATTCGAAAACCGTGGTACTTTCGCAAATCAGTTTCTCTGATTTCCATGAGCTGCCACCTCCCAGTTGTTCATCAAGCCAAGCCAGCCCGTGCCGTATGGGAATCGTCAATATCTTGGATGAGCCATCTCACCCCCCGAACAAATGGAAGCACGGGCCACCCGCTAGGAAAGGTTTAATTGGTCTCATTTGGGGACGGGACTAAGTTTGCTACCGCTATAGATTCTTTCTGTGCAACAAACCTCGAGTTAACCCGCACTCGGAATGTTTGCGATCATCAAGTGATAAGTAATAACGTCAGAAAACAATTGGCGAACGAATTTTAATACAGTTATAACAAAGCGATTACAGATGAGGGTAACCTTGAATGTGACTTCACCAGCAAACGGGCGAGAATATAAAAATACGTGCCATCAATAAAACAGAGGGTAGCCACGCGGGAAAAAACGGCCAGTACAAGCAACACAACTGTTCGGATCAGTGAATCTGTATGAGGAGCTTCGCGATGAAAATGAAAATCAAGAAATAGACAAATGAAGAAGCAGGGCCATTCGAAAGTGCAGTGACAACCACTCATATCAAGGGCGCTCAAATCGAACACAGATTTTACACTCGCCAAAGGTAGAGCACTTTTTTGCTGTAGACCAAGTGGCTATTGATCTGTTCGCCGAGCTTGCAGACGTTTCGTCACCAACCGTGGAGACATCATCAACGCGCGCTCGCCCTTAGGTTATATCAGTTATTTTGTTTTCAGATGCAGCAAACCTAACTCCCCACTAATAAAGTTTTTTTGTTTTTTGGCGTTGATGATTCCTCAGGAGCACGTGAACCTTCTTGATATTCAACGACTCCTCCTCCTATTTGTCAACAGACTAACCACAGAAGATTTTTTTGACCCTCTGACGAAACTGGTCTGTTGTGAGTGGTGGTCTATTCTAGTCCACCATATTCAACGGAAAATTTCCAAATCTCTCCATACTATCACCAAACTGAGAGTAGCTCAGAATAAAGGATAATTCACACGACAAGCACAACTTCCGTCAAAGAAGTCGGCATTTGAGGAGCCAGCCAACATCTGCCTACTTGATATGGAATCCGTGGTTAAAGAAGGATGGACGTTATAGCTTGTCTAAGTGACCGTTACTCACATTGCTCATCAGCCCCCCGTGACCGAACGATTGAGTGTTCAAGCTACTGACCGGGGAGTTCGCGGCTTCAAAACTCCCTAGACTTTCGCGAGATGCGCAATGCCGTTGATTCCCACAGCTTGGCTTTTTCGGCATCAATTTTCTTTCCTTACCATCCACGATACCGAAAAAAGCCCGTTCTAAACCGCGCAGTTCTTCACCTGATTTCAACTTCGAAGTGGTATCCACGATAGTGTCCGTTATTGACGGATGAGTGACGTAAGTTGACCTACATCTGTTTGGAAGACCAGTCATGGAGCAGTTGTGACGTTTAATCATTTTCATTATTTCGCTTTGCACTGAACCCCTCCTCCACTACTTCGTTGTGTTGAGGGGAATTCAGGACCGCTGCATGTAGAAGGCTTTTGTTGGAAGGACCTGCCTTGACTTTATCCACGAACGGTGTGACCTTGGTACAACCCCAGGTTGGTTACTTCTTTGTATGATGGAAACAAGTATTGTTGGTTTTGTGAGCAGATTTGGACATTTTTAATCAATTTTTCGTCTAGTACGTGGAGCCAATCTGTGCTCACGAACCGAGAAGCACTGTACAGCTGTTTTATCCTTATCGGGTATAATTAGCAGTGCGCACCTCACTCCAGTAGGGTGTTTCGAACCCGCGACCTTCCGGCTGTTTGAACAGTTAGCCGTTCGGCCACGAACAGCTGATCAGCAGTGTGATTCGTTCGCACCTGGACAGTGTATACCGCCACCCATCCTTCAGTCACGGAATCCACACAACCCGGTAACCTGTGTTGATTTTGCTCCTTGAAAGACGGCGTCCGATATCGAACTTCTACTCATCTTCAATGTGTAAGGTGCGTATTGCCGGTGATTCCCAACCAGGATGAAACAGCTTTTCAGTGTTTCTCTATTGTGAGGTTTCTAGGTTATTCCGATTTTTGGGCTAGGTGGCCCTCTAGTCCCACCTGACTTTGATCACTGTCTCAGGAAGCGCGCTGTCTGGAATCCGCGCATATTAGATTGTTCGGGTAGATGCGCGGGCAATGACCAGCCTCAAGAATGGACAGTCCAAAATGTTGAAAGTTCACAAGTATTAAGCGTGACTTTCATGGCCATCACTGTACACATCAAGCTGCTTACTGGCTAGTACGAACTGGCCGACTGTGAACCTTCACGTGTCACGCTTCTTCCTTGATGTAAACTCCAAACAATAATTGAGCCTCGTTTTCGGAACGAAACAGCGCTAACCCAAAACTTTACAGTTTAACTTCAAATGCACTGACCAGGCTAACATCAAACATAGAAAACCCTACACTCTGAAAGTTGTCGATACCACAAAAATGCACCTAATCAAATGTGAGTCATACGTGCATCCATCCGGAGGTGGTCTTAATGACATGTCGCACCTAATGAGCACATCATTCGGGACAAATAGATTTAGTCGAAGTTTAAAAAAAGCTCCCGAAGAGTCCTGGTTAACGTTGTTCACTTCCTCATACGGACTCTGTCAGATCAGCCTGTGTGTAATGAGTATTCGTATGGTCGGTCATATCAATGATCGATGCGCTGTATCGATTATTTTAAGCCACTCCTGGTTGGCTGATATTTGCTTCTTAGGCACAGTTAAAATTGCTCACTTTGTCGTACATCTACGCGTATGTAGAGAGGAAGAGAAAAGGCTGCAAGTGATTGTGGATGAACTGACGAAAGTCATCCCGTCCTTTGGAATAAGCATTTCACCCACAAAGTGTATGGTAATGTTCCTGGACATGCATTCACTGAACACGTCACTTACAATCCAGAGAGAGGCACTCAATTTTGTAGAGCTTTTTACGTACCTTGGAAGTTGTATTAGTTTTGACTGTATTGTGACAGACGAAAATCATAGGCGTTTCCTAATTTGGCACACCTGTGGCGACAAAGCGGCATATCCCCGAATCTCAAGGGACGTGTGGTCAGACTGTGAAACGTGGCCTCTGCGTGCAGCCGAACTGAGATGTCTTCAGGTCTTCGACAACCGTTACCTCAGAACCATAGCTCGTGTAGGTTGGTATCAGCGGAAGAAATTAGAAAGCGAGCATTCGTTTGCGTAACAGGAACTTCCATTGAAGCATGTGTCCAGCACCAGAAGCTGTGTCGGTTAGACCATATATTTCCCATGCTGAACCATCGTTTACCGAAGCGAGCGCTGTGTTCCGTGCCCAATTCAGAGTGGGAGAAGCAGAGGGTGGTGAACCTTTGACCTGGTAAGGGTGATTTGTAGAGATTAGAGAAATTCTGAGTGTTGTCGGTGCGAGTCGCCTTCCAGGATGATGTCCGCCTGAATCTCACTACGCCTGGTCGGAGACGCCGCGAGATATGGCTGCCAATCGATGTCAATGGCGTTCTTGTTGTCCGCTTTTATCCAGATTGCATGAATGAGTATCTGGAGGTGTGGTCACCTCGGAATGATTGTAGTAAGATAGTACTAAGTCCCTTCCCTATCCACCTTTATTCTTTTCTTCGCAAGCGGCAGCGAAGCATCAGTGTTGAACACTGTTATTATGCTTTAGACGATGATGATGACATCTCCGTTTGTTCAGACAGACCGTGCTCGTTTGGGAAGAAAACATCAACAGTTGATTATCGATGCTTATTCAGATTTATCTGTCCAGCTTTTGGTGACAATAACCGTATGGAACGGAACTAAAGCTTCCGCATGACACGCAGTAAATTAGCCACTCGATTACCAACCATGATATCCGGTTTCAAGTTTACTCTCTAATTAGGGCGCATGGTTAACGCATTTTCAATGTACCAATGCGAGTTTAGTACCATTTGCGACGTGAAGAAAGGGCAATCGCTTAACTGGGACAGTCAGACCCTCTCATTGATGACTTGGAGTTGTTTCTTTCATAGATTTTGTGGTCATTGCATGCATCTGGTTATGGTGATATCTTGTCCTTGAAATGAGGGCAGGCTTATAGGATTAACCATAAGCGAGGACACTCTTTTACCTAAGAAACTAATGTTAGTCTTCTGTCTTATTTACCGAGGGGTGGTTGACTGTTATGGAGTTGGAATTTTGCAGCCCAAATGGTGATTAATCGTGGATCAGAGATCAGTAAGATGGGGATTGTGACAGTACCTGAATCACTTATGGCCGGGCGCAGAGATCTACGCGTTACTAACAATATGTGCATGAGACAAAATCTCGAAAAATACACTCACTTACACACCAAATTGGTTTTGACGGGAGACTCACTTGGAACCCAGCTGAGTCTCTCGATTAAGATGTTCTTAAGCAACTGTTCAATTTGGTTCAAGTTGAATATAAGGTTGACGGAAACTCGGGGGCTGCACCCACCTGATAAGCCCCAAGAAGGGTGGAACCGACTGTGAGCTGTTGAAGAGTTTTCTGCAGCCATATGAATAGTGTGTTACGTCTATACAACGACCTGCTAATATTTCACTAACAACTAGATGTCTCTTGAGCGCTTTTAACAAAACTTAATATTACAGTTACTGGTGCAACCACATCCTTCATAAGGTGCACCCCATTTTGTCGATCGACCATCATGGGTGGCTTAGTATGCTATACTACTTATGAGGGTTATGAAAGCTGTTCTCATACTGGTTGGGGCTTATAGGATAATCGTAGCCGAATAGTATGTTCGATAGCTTACTACACGAGTACGATTTTTCCATTATCCCCAACCTTCACAAAAATGACTTTCCTACTGAGCCGTAAAAAGTTGATAACAGCGTTTCTATTAGCAACATGCTGTTCTAGTAGCCATCCACAATAGTCGGTCAATGAAAAGCGATGAGCCTTGTGAAAGGATATATTTGCCTGAATGGGAAAAACGCAGGAGGAAATTTCGTGGAAAGTTCACCATTCTCAACGCAGAAGAGCTATCTTATTAGACTGGTGGCCCGTCGTCAGTCGGCGAAGTCATTACAAAACCGAGTTGGTTGAGTGCGACTCAGACCAGTATCACTCATAATGGGTAATCATTTCTTGCACCATGTTGAAACTCAGGTCTTAAGCAACTTCGCCCATCCACCACGCACTTGGGTGAGATACGTTGACGACATTTGCGATCACGTGTCTTTTGTTGACTTTAGCTTCGTTGTAAAATGAGTGTGGAACTTTAGTTAAGTAGATTTTGGTGTTAAAGGAGGACACCAAACCGGTAGGAACTCGGGGACCACGTTGAATTGATGAGCTACCAAAAGGGTGAGACCGGTAGTTGTTTGCTGAGGCGTTTTCATCAGCCTTGTCAATAGAGTCATAAAATAATTTACCTTCTATTCCACCTGTTGGTTCTCTTCCTCCATTCTCATATTGTTCGCGGGGATCCCTTGTTTTGTGGTTTCCGTTTTGTTCCCACATCACTTGTTCTTGTTTTGACCTCAACGTAAACCACTCTTTGACCTTCGCATTACGTGCCTGGTTCTTGAGTCGATGTAAACTTCGGGTGGGTGTATTGTTTTCCACTTAGCTTATTTGTACAGGACCCCACTCGGTATCAGGTTTACATGGCCACATTTTGTAGAAGCCTCCACAACCCCAACATTTATCACCTTTTATTTTATCCATAGAATCACACCTGTTGGTTGACCTCCATATGATCTATTCGACTTTTAGGGTTTTGCGCGCAAATCAACGTGGCTCACCTCTCTGCTGATAACAGTCAGTACCACCTTTCTCCAGAAGAATTTACCGCCTCCGACCGTGAAAATCCAGTTGATATGCAAATGAGTGTATTTGTCGAGATACCCTCCTTTTTGAAGTGTCCAATCTTGGCTGAATTATGTTATTTCGTGCTACTCACGAGTAGCGCGTAATTGCATTCGTTTCGATAGTCCAGCTATGGTCATCTGACTCCGTTGTCACTACCTCAGTAAAATATTTCGAACGGACCTGAATTTGTCATGTGTTGGAAAATTAGTAGTTTGGGCGTATTCACTGGCAGTTGATCAGGTGGTTGTTGATCTGTTGGCGAAGCTTGGCAACTGACTTTCAGACGTTTCATCACCGTTCGAGAAGACATCATCACCTACCCAACAGCGCAATGATGATATCTCTTCGAAAGGTGACGAAGTGTCTGCAAGTCAGTTAGCAAGCTTGGCAAAAAGATTACCAGCCGCCTGATCAAATACTAATGAACATGAGTTTCCATACCAAGGACTGTTTCAGTAAGACCGGTGTGCAAACAAATTACTCGTGAGGGCTACTACTCACAAGTGGCTGAAAACCCTTCGACAGCCCACAACCAGTTTTACCCTTCTTTGGGCTCATCAGGTAGGCGCAGTCCCCAATTTCCGTCAGCCTCATCTTCTAACACAAATAAGCCGTAATTTTGAAGAATTTTGGGCGTCGGATGCGCTGCTGGTTTTATAGTATGAAGAATCAAGTATGGCACCGTGTGCTAAGTAGGAAACCTGACTTAGTAAAACCCTAGCGAAAGGATCACAATTTGCTGCAGGGTTCCATCACAGGGCCATACCTAGACCGTGCCGAGAAGTTTAACCTCAATCCGGTGAACTTCCGGAAGCTGCGTGGTGGTCTGACCCCACATTCCTGAAAGAATCAGGAATCCAGCTGCCCCTACCTGCTGTACCAACGGAGGATAACACCGACACAGGAATAGACGAGAACGACTAGATTGGACACACTGTTCATAACAGTAATGCAGTTTATGACATCACCTTCCATTAGCAGCTATCGACACAGCAACAGAAGATATATTCGAATCTTTTAAAGGAACCGAACACCCCGTAGTCACAGCTGGTAACTAGTTAGTTCGTTTATGGTTAATAAACAACTCTGCACCGAAGGGTGTTCCTCCTCTCACTTGATGCCATCGCCAGGACCAAATCAAAGGAAGAAGGCTCTTTGGTAAGGAGTCGGATTTACTGGACAACGAACTAACCAGTTACAAGCCATCAGACATGAAAGTAAAAATCTCATTTGCACAGAATATTGAAGAAGTGAGGATTCTCAAGTGTTCTCTTGAACTTTCCGGAACGTTCCCTAAATACTAAACAATAATAAATAAACTCTGCAAAGCGACTACATAATTTCCGCGCCAACCTTCCATCCTATACGGGGACGGCACTTTGACACCTGACAAGATACTGCTCACTTGTTCCATCAGTAACATACACCGTTACACCACTACAGTCATCGATGTTAACACCATCATCATCCACATCTTCGCACCCCCTTCCGTTGCCACCCTAATTCATTCTCACCACCAAAATCACTCCAAACAATGCTGTCATCACTGCGATCACCATCGTTGCCACTGTCATTCTGACCGCCACCCTGTAAGCCTTGTCGGCAATTCGTCTGTATCGCATGGAAATCAGATTTACGGTCTGCTAGTCACCCATACTAGCACTCGCAGAAGTGCTTCCCACGGTGCACTGCCTCTCCGACAGAATTTATGGATTTCTGTCTTGTCTCAGTTGCCTATCACAGACTGATCTGTGTGTGGCTTGCTCTCCGAGAACGATGGAGAGGATGGTTGAACATAAATAATTGCCTAAATATTTTGCCTAATCCGATCAGCTTGACATCGGTTAGGAGGAACAGCGTTTGAAGGATGACCGATGACGGGTTACGATTTGCGAGTCACCTGACCAAGCCTACGTATAGAAACGGTCAAATTCAAAGCCAAGAATGAAGGGGATCGCCGTTAAAAATTCCCAAATCACCTCACAATACCAGTAATTTACAAGTACTTCAACGGGAAGTATAATTCACCTGAGAAGTCCTCACTAAAGAAGCCAGTCAACACGTGACCACGTGATGAAGATTCCGTGATTGAAGGATTAGCGTCGCTATATCCTGCTGCCGCTCGTGGCCGAACGATTAAGTGTTCAGACTACTAGCCGGGAGGTCGCAGCTTCGAGACGCCCTACAGCAGTTTCGTGAGGAGCTCATTGCTAATGACTCCCAATAAGTACGAAACAGCTGAACAGTGCTTCTCGGCTTTCCTGAAAGGATCAACTTCACTAATAGGATGGAATCTCTATTAAAACTCTAGAATCTCGCTGTATTCCTTAAAGAAACTAACTTCGAAAATCAGAGAGAAGACATCTGATTCTAAAATCACCCAGGACGAGATGCCACATCAAGAATGCCCACTGGAATTCATCCAGATGAGATTTTCTAAGTCTGAAGTAAGCGATATATATCATAAGCGTTAGTGAGTCTCTCTCTTCACTTCTAAGGGCATTCTGAATTGGACCCAATTTGGTTTGTGGGGCAGTTTACCCGAGGATGGGCACATAAAACTATTTTTGGAAACACCAAAAGCGCATTACAAAGTGTAGCGAGACAAAACTTTTCAGGATTGCTCGATATCACACGCGGTTGACTGCCGATGCATTTCAAGCAATCAATGAATGATAAAACGTTCGCCACGTTCGCTTACTACGACCTGACTTTGCCGTGAGATTTTCATTCGTAGTTTCAAGCGAAGTAGACACTGGGCCTTTGTTTTAGTAGTTTGAATCACCTCAAATTGGAAGATTGTGCCACCTGAGACTTATAGTGGCGCGGATCGCGTAAATATCAAGAGTGCTCGCTCACACAAATACACGAAGATGATGCGGAATAGAGGTAGCTCGGGTGCGCACCAACTATGTCAACTCGGCTGGTGATGAAACGTCTACAGTTCAACTGCCAAGATCGGCGAACAGACCAGCAACCGAAGAGGAAGGTAAAGCTTTGCTGATCGTTTTTAGAGAGTTTAAGCTACGGTCCAGCAGCTGAATCGGCTATCCAAGACGAAAAGTATTTAACTTTAGTTCTTCTGAATCAAAACTGTGAATGGTCAATCTGTGCTATTTCCTCTGCAGCATAACTTTGGCAAGCAAATATGGCCGCCTTTTAGCTACCATCCAGTTAGGTCACAATTCAACGAAGCTAACTGACTGGAGAGTGTTTGTTCGCTCGATATGGTCAATATCGACTTCAATGATCTCACTGTGTTCTAAGTAGTGTTGCGAAACGTCGATTGCTCGGGTGGGTTGATCCACCAAGCTTAAAAAACTGGCTTATGGCCATTCTTGCTGTCCCTCTTGTGCTATTCTATCATGTCTAACAATGGTAAAATTTCTAATGTGACTTACTGACTGAGAAACCATTTATCCCATCGCTAAACCGCCTTTTTTTAAGTTAACATTGCGCTGGGGTTCGGTGTTTTTGAGACAGTACCATTTAGGTGGCCTTCATTCTTCATTTATATGAGTAGGGTAGGTACAATAAACCGTCCATATCAACCGGTTCTCCTTCTCTCTCACCGCATCATAAGGCCGTTCTTGACTGGATCTTACTAGGCTTGAAGGTTGAGTTACTTTGAGATCTACTTGCTGGAATTATCACACGCATTGTGCCACTGACTTAATCCAATCTATACGGTTGCTGACCTACCACAAGTCTGATCTTCTTGGGGCTCATCAGCCTTAATTGCTACGTAAACAGAGTTCTACGCTTTTTTGCAAATGGAATTGGTTGCAACCAGAGATTCACCCCAGCAGGAGCTGCCAAGATCGGTCAACAAACTGCAAGCCGCTGTTCTAATCCACGAGCCAAATGATTCGAACCCTAAAGTAAAATAAACACCCCCCTCCCCGTCAAACAGACATTTTTAGGATAACGTTTCAACAACCCACTTCGGGAGAAGCTAAACCAGATAAATCATAGTGGTTCAGCGTGCCGTTCTGTTTCGCACGTGTTCTGAGTTGCCAAGTTGGAACTGCCGACTTGAATAATGAGAATATCCTAAAGTTTTACGTTGTTTTTAAAACTGATCATGCTTATGTGAAGGAGTAAGTGGTCTTCGAGTCGGTTCCTGCGCTGTAACCGCCGCAGAAGGAGACCATCTGACTACAGTCCTCGTCATCATCATCATCATTATCAGCTGTAAGAACCGCGTACTTGTCGTACAGTGGTTGTAGCTGCCACAGTTTCGTTCACCGGTGATTTGGGGAGGTAGCTGCTCAATGGAGGCGGGAGCTGATAAATTGGTGTGTAAATACAGGACTTTTAAGGGGGGGGGTAATTGGGAAGAGACTTATGCATTAAAGGCAATGGCTTGGATGCACCAGCGCCATTGAGGGCGCAACTGGGCCATGTCTGACAATGTTTCTAACCATTGATGTGGTAAAACACAATCGAATTCTACTTCAGGGTCAATGACTAACAGGTAACCACGTTGCCTGAACGAGCCCCTAACTCCACCAGGTTTCCCATGAGCCCCTCCACCAATCCAGTTCCTCTCTTTACCCGATAAAGAAAAACACGCAATTGAAGTAGCTGGAGTCATCGTATAACCGCCAGCTAGCCAGTGACAAAGGAAGAGTGGGAGTGCGTGCAGCGAATCAAGTTGGAACCGCATTCTTGCGATCAGTTTTATGCTGATTAGGGTTGAAAATTTCAACTAACAAAAGCTAATTGAATAAGATACGCCCACAAACCCAAAATGCTTCCAGCTCTGTAACAAAAAATTCTCCATTTGCTAAACATTTGTGTGTGGGGGGGGGGCATGGAGATTTCCTTGCCTTGTCCAACGAATATCATCTATCCGAAACAACCATGTCTGGACAGCTGAAGCACTAATCGCACGGAAAACAAATGGACTTCTCCAATTGGTGATTTTTTGTGTTAATCTATTTCGAGCTCAGAGGGGTCTCTGATTGGTCGACTTAGGGTGCAGCGGCTAACAGTGGGCGTTTGAATAAAATTCAAGGCATAAACGAGGGAAAATTTTATATCAATATTTGACGCTGGTTTTTATCATGACACTCAGGTATAATACCCTCTCGGTGCCTACCTGCCATATCACTTGAAGGAAGCGTGAGGGATGAAATCCGTCAGATTGCCCAAGCTTAGACAGGGGCAGCAGAGATGCCAGAGTTGGGTTCGAACCACGGACCTTTCGGTCAATAAGTTGGCGTCTTAATTACAGAGCTCTGATGAAGTTGACAAAAAGGACTGGATGCCTGTCTGATGTAGTACAAATTGTTGTTTTCACAAGTGATGTGCAACTACAGTGGTCAAATGTCCCGAAAAGATAGTACTTATTGTTACCAGTAGGCTTTTTGGCCAGTTTGTTGTGGAAAAAATGTTTGAGACAATAGGATTTTTAGCACATTTTCCCCAGTCTTTTGACCACATGTTTCGGATAGCATACCACCGTCGGGTTCCCCAAATGCGCGAGTGTGTTCAGAGCTAACCGCAAGGTATTTAGTTCCTAGACGGTTCTCACTCCCAAAGCCCCGACTTTGGTGTGAGGATACCAGGGCTCAAGATAGCTCAGTGTTTAGGGCACTACCTTACTGACCGTGGTTCGAACCCCACTCCTTTATCTCAATTGCTCCTCTCTAGACTTAGGTAGCCTGAGAGTACCTCAACCCTCGAGCTTCCCTAGATTGATATTGTGTTTAGGCGCCCAAAGCGTTTTACAACTGAACGTTAAGAAGACTCACAAGCACTCAAAGCTGACAGTTATTCATCACACATCTGCTTCAGCGATTGATTCCTTCACTGAACCTCAATCCAATTCTCTGTC
>SJOL01009440.1:233946-266036 GCA_004794785.1 Opisthorchis felineus | reverse complement strand
TCTGTCTCAACGAAAACGATTATTTCATTGGTAGTTGTGTATTCCAGTTACGTTCGGAGCTGGTTCCCCTAATACTAAGTCACATCTGATTGGGTGCTGTGAGGTGGTCTAGACAGCCGTTGAGCGATTGGGTCTGTCGATTCGTATCACATGACCAAGGTAGACACGCCTCGTACAAATCGTTTTTGACAGCATAGTACCGGATTTCGGCTGTAGTCAAGCCACGCCGTTAGATCGGTACTGGTAGCCTATTAGATACCGGGTAGATAGCATGAAAATACTCGCTTGGATTGATTCCGTGACTGGCGTCAATTATGTGTGACGTGGTCGGATTTTGGCTGGAGCATTTAGTGATATTTTTGCGAGAGAGATGCTCACCTGCTCTTAGCAGGTTGCCATATCGTGTGCCCACAATATCATTCTGAAACACAGCAGGAGAAGGTGGACACAACCACATTCTGCGTGAGGACTGACATCTTGAATTTGAGGTTGCCAGTACATAGACCACAAATCTGCTACCCGTCAAATCTTACTTGTAAAGTTGAACGAACTGCGAAGTACCTACTATTCAAGATCAACTATATTCGAAATGGCCAACACACTAAACCAAGTAGGGTGCAGGCAAGTAGGTGGAAATGTTCTGGTCAGGTTTCACAGAGTGACACATCGAAAGAACCAGTCAAATTCATCCCCAGCCAACTTCTCAGCAGGCGGACTGTGAGTCAGTCCGAGTCAGTCTGTAGGTCAATCAATTCGCATTCTGCAAGTAAATAAGTCTACGAGTTTTGAGCAAACTTATGAGTAGTTTATGAAAAATAAGCCTGTGTTATTCTGCTGAGTCTCAAAATTTTAGCTTTCTAAAGGCAACATTAACCATGAAACAAGATCATTCGTTCCCTACCCTGACATATCCACTCACCTTTTTGGGACAAAGTCCGACAATTTTTCAAACCACAAAGGTTAAGATTTTTAATTAGCCTGTTCGCATTGAAAAAATTTCAGTTGAAGTATGTTGAATAAGCCAGGCTACGCATACTATTCATGATAGCCTATCTATCAAAAGAAAGAAATATGACAGCAATTTGACTAGCTTTTACCCCAAGATTCTATGTTACTGACCAAGTTAGTCTGTCACCTAGTTTCATAGCCGTCAAGTCCGGTCCAACATCCAGGCTACACAAATTCTGTTTTCGAAGTGTCAAAGATCAGGAAACCCACCCTGGGCTGTAATTAAGATATATAAGAATTAAGATATGATGCATTAAAATATGAACTGATGCGTTTGTTTTCATTGCAATTGAGAGCCGGAAAGAAAATAACAGTTATTCAGCTGTAACATCCTTTCGGTGCCTAGCTGCCATCGCACCCGAAGAAAGCACGAGGGCTGAGATACTGCCAAGTTGTTCAAGCCTAGACGGGAGTGGTCGAGATGCCGGAGTTTGGTTCGAACCATGAACCTTCCGATTAGTAAGTTCGTGCCTCAACCACTAAGCCCCCTCGAGCTCAAGAACGAGTAGGCAACAAACTAATCGGAAATCGGGGATTCCGACCACCTGATGTGTTTTTAGCTAGATAAAACTGCTGATGGGTTTTTGGTCAGTTTTTTAGCGATCTTGTTATACCGATTGTGTCAAATAAACAGTCATTGTCCACGAAAATAGCGCATGTACACGCTGGCTCTTTTCCAGTAATAATTCGTCTGACTTGCACTCACTAAAATCACCACTGATTTTTTATGGAGGCTACTTGCCCAACTTTTTCACAGAAAACTTACTTTCAATCGCCACAGTCCTTCATATATAGCTACCTTTTTGCAGAACACACTGCACTACTTACTCTTATGTCTATATTTGCATGCTTCGTGCCCATAAGCTTTTGCAGCCCTTAAATTTCACATTGCCTTTCAGACCAGCATAGAATTCTTGAGTGTATCAACCCATATAAGTAGTACCGGACTGATGGTCAGATCTAATACACGGCAACCGACATGCATGTGTGGCTCTTTGTCTAACAGTCTAAGTACTACTTATCGTTACCGGCACAAGGTTATGTTTCTAGGAGCGAAAGACGTGATATTATGGGCTGAATGCAGAAGAGCGGTGAGATCAAAGTTTTCAGTCTATAGAGGGAACTGCTCCGCACCCGCCTGATGCCAGAGTTTTTAGTATGCTATAATGGCGATGGTGCTGGAATTGACATTCTAAGGCTGACATCTTCCAGACCAGGCTGCGTAATATTTCACCACAATTAGCTACCTAAATCTCAAGCTGGTGTTGCTCGCAACTGGTGGCACTTCCGGTGCTTTAGTTCTCCAGATCCTATCTGGAAGTCATCGTAGCCTATCAGTTAGGCCCCCGTTGGCTTTAAAACTACCTGATCTTTCTTGTCTCCTGTCTTATTCTACCGGGTCTAGACAGGCTAGTGCTCTAATGCTGTGTGGTTACCCTAGATTGGTCATTCCGTCCTCAAAAGGCTACATCAAAATCGGTCTTTCTGTGCATAACATTTACCGTAATCAATAATGGCACAGTATTGGTCCACGAATTCTGATATTCCTCTGGGTATCTAAGTTACGTGATGTGTAACTATTCTCCATCTTGTAAGAATTCTCAAGTGAGTGTCAGATTGCTTACAGACCCAGTTATTTTGCTGTTGAGTTCTCCGTAGACACAAAATCTAGCGTGAGAGATCGTTGGAACAGAATGTAGCTTATACACGCACTCCTTGGTGTGAACGCTTTTGGCCATCTGGGTTGCTCATTATCGCTGAGTAAAACACAAAAACGACCTGGAGTGAGTCAACTACGAACAGTCACTGAAGAGAACTTGAGTGTCCAACCCTGTTTTGTTGAGTCGTGCTAGCCCGGCACCAGTTAGTAATGTGTCACGTGGACCTGACCTGTTCGATTGGTCTAAGTGCGAGCTAATCACACTATGGATCAGCCTCCTGTGGCCAAACGGTTAAGCAATCAACCACTGGCCATTATGTCGCGGGTTGGAGTTTCGTAAGATGCGCATTGCTGAAGATTCCCAACCAGGAGATACGGTGCTTCTCGACTTCTCAACGTAGATTGGCTTCACTGACAGGATGAAATATCGATTAGGCGATATCAAATCTTCTCACATAACCACAAAACAACTCCAACGTTGACTTCACCAGCACCGAGCGTAAAATTACTGCTTCATATTTCTGTTTTGTTGGACTCAATTTATCCAGCTGCGTTAGCCGAGCAGCTGGCACTGAGAAGTATCAAAATGATAACACGTTGAATGTCGGCCTTGTGTACCCTTTTAGTGCCAACATCGAAGTCAACTCCAAAGTGTCAGGTATTTCACGATCCTACAAATCCATCAGTCTAGCTTGCGGATGGTGGTCAGGGCTTCGGAACCATTCACGGTTGAAGAGAATTGAAGGGACTCCATTAGAGCTTCGCTATTGTACAGTCGTCATTGTCATACAATGCAGTTCTCTCTGGAAAACAAACTTTTGTAAAACATTTAAAGTGACCCCCACAAATTTCAGAAGCGATTCATAACAGAGTAGCACATCTGAGACGAGTTCCCGGTTTCTTTGTCATGAAGAAGACTGGCAAAAGACTGTTCGCAGAGCTTCACCAGCCAAACAACTATCGACGACAGATCGGATTCCTTTCACCACCCAGGTAAACTATAATGATTAATTAGCGAAATACACTCATTTGTAAACAAACTTGGTTTTGCGAGAGACTCACCTGGACTTACCTGGAATCTCTCGTTTATGATGAGCCACAACAAGGGCGAAACCGGTCATGGGTTGTCGAAGAATTTTCAGCAACCTTATAAGTAGTGTATTACGTCTATAATGATTAGTCTTCCGAGTGTTGCCTTCAAAAAAATCACAACGTAAAAATAAATGTTTCTATCATTGTGTCTTATGTTCCTAGGTTTTCGCTGTACACCTTAGAGTTTGCAAAGCCCTTGATTCGTTAACATGGAATATAGTCTGATCATGGCATCATAGTACTTTGACTGGTGAGACAAAGTCGAGATGCAAGAAGGATTCATGATTTTTTGTGCCGATATTTCATTAATCCAGTATGCCAACTGATTCCTCTCGGAATCGTCTTGTAGAACAGCTGAAAAAAACGAGTTCTGCAGTGTTTTATTTGGTTATTTCGAACCTGTTCCTTCCAAGCAAATTTCGAAATGTTACCTTACTGATACACGTCCGCTACTGCCCTTTCCGATTCCCTGAACTTTTGCATAATGCCGCTGCTGGTGAAACCATCGTTTTTTCGGGATTGATTAACTTGTAGGCTGTAATTTTCCGAAATGCTCCCATGCTGATCGCGTTGCTTCCCTGATTCGACTGCATGCCGCGGTTTCTTTGTCGCTCATCCGATTTTGCGGTAGAGCCATTTTCTTGCCATCACTGACCCATTCAATCATTACAAGAATTTGTTCCGTGACGTAAATGCATCTAAAATCGGAGATACCGGTGATTTCAAAGGGTATAACATATTATATGAAGCACTCGTACGCCCTACCCACTAATGCAGGATGCCTCTTCCCTGTATCAACCAGTAATCGGAAAGGCTATCCGTGTGTTTACATCAAAACTGTGCATGACTTACGACTGAAACGATACTGGCTTACTGGGTGGATGTCGCCGACAGAAATCCTGAGTGGAAAATGAAGCTCAGCTTAACCTAGGGGTTGTGATTGTCTTTATCCTGAGCAAAAGTGTCAACGACCTTGAAAAGGGTTTGTTGAAAGCAATGCTTTTACTCCACTTTATGCACGACAATGACGCTGACGACATGTGGAATAACAGTTGAAATTAATCAAGTTCGCGTACTTGATTTCATGGGCATACCATCAATACATGTTCAAAACACCCTAGCAACCGCCCGGTGAAAACAATGACCTTGAAAAGTAAGATGGATGCGGTTAGATTTATGCAAACTGCAAGCCGTTGAATGCGTTGCCGGACGATCTGAAAGTAACTATCGGTTTGACGGAGCTGATTTAACTTCTCAGCCGTGCTTTTTAGCGGCAACACCCCCGAACACTCAGTGCAGAGCAACACCTTTTTGGTTTTCGTTTTTATGGGTCATGTTCGTTTTCTCAGGTCCATTTCCGTAACAACACTTGTGTGAATAGTCAAGGCAGGGAGCTGGAACCAATCTGAAGGCGCTTACGTGACGATAAGACCCAGGCTGTTGAAGCGATGGTCTGCGGTCTTAGCCACTCGGTCACCCAGGCCTGGATGACCGGGTGTGGTACAGATGTTTCGGCTCACTGTCAATTTGAAGCCAAGTTCAACGGGCAGCCAAAACATAGTATGTCGCTACGAGGAAAGCATATATCAATGTGTCACTTCCTGGAGCCAGAACAAGCTTTTGTGAACGTCGTTTTTGAGCGTGAACACCACCACATAGAAGGGTATCTTTATGCATGCTAACGGTAATTACTCACATCATAAAGATGCGTAATCTCTGAATTCCACTAGAATGGAACAAACGAACCAAGTGACTGATTTGGTTTGGATCTGAATGACTGTTTGACTCCTGACTACTGTCTTTCACATAGCACATACTGTTCTCCTCTGGATGAAGGTCACCAGTATGAAAAGTGCATTAGGCTCCAGGTTCTGAAGAGTGCAGACCGGTAGGATATGTCACCGCACCTGGTACGGCGTGCAATTTCGTTGAGGTTTTGTTTCGCTCGGCTGTGTGGTCTGACCATATTTGTGTCAGGCTCTCTTACTAGGTGTGTGCTTTCTGAGGGTTACTCGACCGCCCGGCAAAATAGCTTCGTCAGTCTCCTTCATCTCGAAGCACTTGATTGTCCGTAGAGGATTTCTGTCCCTCTACGATTAGAACACAGAACGATATCTACCTATACAACCCCAGTCACCAAAAAATTTCCCCGGAGGTAGGATATGATAGCAAATTTTCCGGCACTGCTGGTATGGTTGGTGGCCGTAGGCACGTCGAAGATCAGGGTCCTTTTAGGGTGAGGTCTAGTAGGTCCAGAATGTGGATCTCATTCGACCACAGAGAAAGTTCTGCAAAACATACGAGTGAAAATTCACTGAGGTAATTTTCGACAGTAAGCAGCGAAATTGCTTACCGATTTAAGTACACGCTGAAGGCTGATGAACTATCAATGTCAGTCAATAATCATCGTCTCAGATAAATGAGATCTAAGAATGTATATTTCTTGACGCGACACTACTTGTAAGTTCGATGGAAACTCCTCGACGGCCCACTTCCGGTTTCATCATTCTCAGGGTTCACCAGGTAGGCCTAGTCCAAGAATTACCATCATCCTTACTTTGAAGTTGAACTCTGAAATAGTCTTGACCGGAGAACTACAGCGAGTTGTAAATTAGGTTGATGCCATTGGAGGACGCAGCTGAAATTCAATTGAGTCTTCAACTGATTGTGGTGTACAAAGTTCGCATCACGTTTCCTGCGAAGGATTTCAAAAACGAGAGATTCAGTTGATTTACCCGTTAGCGCCAGTAACTGAGTACTTATATGGGTATTTACAAGACTGTGTATACTGTGTTGTCCCCATCTGGACAGTGGCATTAAGGTGATCTCTGCGGAAACGAATCCTCCCGGGAATGCATAAGCTGTGTCATGCATTGTGAACATTCACTGTGAGTTGACCTATCCTCAACTTGAAGAGGTACTCAACATTTGGAAGTCAACTGGAGAAATTCTGGTTTTATCTGTGATACGAGATATCTGGCGCAATTAACGCTAATATATGGATGGTTAACAGTTTTTCACGTCTTCGTTTGTAAAGCAACGTGGGGTACGGATTGTCAGGATGAGAGTCGGTCGCTAAGTTGAAGGTGCCCGCGCAGGGTTCGAACTCAGATTGTCCAAAACGACCTTGTGCACTCTTCATCTCGGGCTGACAGAGTGTCAAACTCAACACACTACCGATAAAGTTCTTTCACGTAAAACTTCTCACATTGAAGAGTTGTTTGCTTGGCGTGATATGTACAAGAACGAATGTCTGCTGTGGTCCTAGTGGGACCCTATTGCTGTGGCCTTTACGGGGGAGTAGGTGCAGTCAGTTCCGCTTGATTACTGTCTGCGAATAGCACGCTTGATTACAAGTACGAAAGTGTTACAGAGATATGAAAATTTATTTGAAGTTGACTGGGCTCCATCGCCAGAGACTATACAGTCTGGAGCTCCAAACTGTGCAGCACATTGATGATATGGGTGAGTGAATCACTCAGGCTACAAGATATGGTGTACAAAACCGTTCAGCTGTAGCACCCTTTCGGTGCCTAGCTGCAATGCCAACCGAAGGAAGCCCGAGGGTTGGGATACTGCCAGGTTGCCCAAGCCTAGACAGGGAAAGTCGAGAGGCAGATGTCGGGTTCGAACCACGGACCTTCCGGTGAGTAAATTCGCGTTCTAACCACTGAGCCATCTTGCCCGGTGTACAAGGACCAGGAAAAATACCTTTTCTCCGTAGAAGAGATTGCCGAGGGAATCATGACAGGGAGGTGGTTAGTGAGCTACCGACACGGATGACCGGCAAAGTGATTTCAACTCACCTGCCGTTTTCAAAGTTGTTGTGACTCAGAAAACTCAAGAACTCGATAACTTCGCCGACGTAAGCGTGAACTACATGTCGCTTTGAGGTGGGTGAGTTTTTACATTCGACGAGGCAGTGGTAATGCGTACGAAGCAGACTTTTCTAAATATCTCTGCTTTGGTTGGACTCGGGCAAAGTAGATTCCATATAACTTATTGTCTTGCCAGTCCTTGCTGAGTAGGGAGGCTCCTTTTCGCTTGAAGAATTTCATATTTCCAGGGTTTTTGCTCGTGTTGAAGACAGCTAGACACGTCGGAATGTTTATATCACTCCAGATTTGAGTTGATTTCTCTCTCCAGTCTTTTTATTAGTTTTGCAACAGACCCTTTCATCGAATATTTTAACCTGGTTGTATGACAGTGAGGCACGAGTTCTCATTACCAATGTTGTCCTTATTGATGAGAATGGTCCTGCAAATGTCCCCACTCAACCTCCGGAACACAAGTTAAAAGGCCACTGTGCACAACGAAGCAAGAACCAACCCACAAAAGGGCTAGACTTTCTACCTGACGTCGTTACAGGTATTGTGCTTCATCGGTCTGTTTCTCCAACAGGTTTGTTTGATTCCCTCGGTATTTTCAGTCTGCACAACCAGCGGTACCTAACGACTTACACACAGATACAAAGGCGATAGTGATTGTGGGCTGTCGGCGGCGCCAACCAACTGTGCCGACTGAATCATCTTCTGTGTGACTCACTCTCAACTGGTTTCTGCACAAATTTATGAAAAACCAGTCGACGTAATCCGTCTTCCCTTAACTGGAGGCGGTCCGCTTTGAGTGAGTGGAAAAGACAACAGTGTTTGTGTGGTCGTTCGGTGGTTGCGTCTCTGAATATCTGTAGTTGACAATCGCGTGTGCATAATGTATCCGTTTTGAAAAAGTTAGGGTAGAGTAATTGTGATCATTTTCTCTGTTTACGATTGATCTAATGGACATCCCGTGTGTCAGTTGCTTGCTGGCGACGTCGTTGAGGTGAGCGAGTTAAAATCGCTCTTCCTTTTTACGTGAACGTTGTCTATTCCGTTTATTCACTCTTTTGACCTGGGGCATCGTTTATTGTTGATCTAGGAATCGCGAGTCAAAGCAACCCAACTTTGGTGTACGACTGAAAAGTGAAATGCAGTACCCACCACAAAAATGGTCTGCGGACTTTTGAAAATATACAGCACAGATCTGTGCATGGTCTTCTTTTTGGGGTCGACAAGTCGTTCGATCAGGTGGATCTCGCAAGTAACTTAAAAATCACGAGCAACAGTATTCGGTGTAGCTGAAGCAGTTACAACAGCCTATTCGCCTAATGGGGCTGAAAGTTACTAAGTCTTAGGTGACTCATCGTTATCAATCGATCGTGTAGATTCAAATTACGGTTCATGAAGTCAAGCCAGTCAGTTGGTGGAGTGATGGATGCTGCGGTGTTGTCACAGCTGCTCACGTGATGCGGTTAAGCAAGACGAAACTGATTGGGTGGTGGCAACTGCAAGAAAAAAAAAGATAATATGCTGAGTCATGGCAGTTTCTGTTGCTGAAACGGCTACGAATGAATTGTACACGTTGTGGTGGAAAATGCGAACTATGGCCTGATAACAGTTAAGTTAACACAGCTCAGTGAGAAAGGGTTCATGTGACATATGATACGTTGATATGTACGAGCTGAAATGATTTGCTTGTGAAGCTTAGAAAAATTATCCCATCTTAGTTGAATAAGAATAATCCGGGGCAGGAAGTCAATATCTGTTGAGTTTCCCGATACGGAACTCCGAATATCAAAAGGAAGAATTGGGTTCAAAAATCCACGGTACCAAGTGCACAAAGTCTAGGAAAGTTACACAATAAACTCTCTATTGTCCACATTTATGGCGTCAACAAGTGCACAAGTCTGTCACTGACCGCCACAAAGCAATGTCAAGGTTCGCAGACCAAACAACGGCTAGCGGAATGTTGGCTCGGTCGTGTGAGTTGTGTCGTTCCTTCCGAGGACAGTCTCGTGATTTCTGATGACAGAACAAGGCAGGGCAGGCTCAGCAAGCGGGGTAAGTAGATCAGCTGTGCACATTCACAAACACACGCACACATGCTGGTATGCCATTTCACACTTTGGTAATGCTAGTGCTGATCAGCTAACGATACCGTTAGGCAACTCGACTACTTAAGGGTAAGGAAGCTTGGTTATTTAACAAGATTGTCATCGTTTTTCGAAGACTGGCCTAGCTGAATTTTCTCAACCACTTTGTAATATCTGTGCATCTCGACAAACAATCCTAGAGGCACTGTGGTCTCCAGTTCTTTGCCAGCATTGTTTACGCTCCACCTTGTTAGCGACAGCTGCCTAATGTCAGATTCCTCTAAGGGAGATCTAATAACCTTGGTGATCATGGGTCTCAGCGAATACCATACAGAAATTACCTCCAGCGCGTGAGCCATCATATATCTCGATAGGTTGTCTGTCAGTTTTCAAACTCAAGAGGTAAATTTGGCTAACCGAAGGGTGCACAACGGAGCATTGTTAAGTATGGATGGATAACGGGTAATCTTCTAACAGTCTACTCAGATGTTAGACAAGTCCTCACCAGTTGGTTCATATCCAGAAGTCCCGATTGAAAAACTACTGTAGACCAAGCTAAGGGCGCTAGTGATTGCCATTCAACCTACTGTGACACCACCTGTGCCAAGTTGCTACCTTGTAGAATAAAATATAAGAACCTGGGCTCGTATGCAGCAGCCGGTGCCCTATCTGTGGCTTTGGATGCGTTATTGTTAGGGGGCAGATTTACTGACCGGAGGGTCCGCGGTTCGAACCCGGCCTCTGCATCTCGACTGCTCCTGTCTAGGCCTGGGCAACCTGACAGTATCCCAGCCCTCGTGCTTCCTTCAGGTGGCATGGCAGCTAGGAGCCGAAAGAGTGTTACAGCTGAACGACTATTGTTAGGCACTTATATGTGACGGGTAACCCATAGCAGGTTACTGTGATTAGAATACTTTTAGCCCACTACCGGTCAGTTAGATAATCCGCCACCTATTCAACACCAGCCGTGCACTGGTTGTTCACCACTGGAATACTATATAAAGTCGGTTGTACGCTCCTGCGTAGATACGAACATACATTCGATTGTTGACTACTTCGCTGAAGGCCTTTTGCAACTTTACCGCTCTAGATGACGTGTGATTTTAAACCACATTCTCTGAAACACGCTGCAGGAATTACCTCAAATGTTTACAGCGTTAGTTTCAACTAGGGTGGCCTAACTGAGCTTTACGGCGTAAGACCACATTAACAGGCTGATACGGTGCAAGTCATGATAAAGACAAGGGCATTATAGAGCGTAAAAACCCTCTTACACTATTAAATGCATATGAGCTCGAACTGGTGCTAAAACGAGCGGAGGATTGAGTACGCAAGTTATGCATATTCGACAACCACAAGTAGTAGGTCAATAGCCTTCAGCTGTAGCACCCTTTCGGTGCCTAGCTGCCATGCCAACCGAAGGAAACATGAGGGCTGGGATACTGCCAGGTTACCCAAGCCTAGACAGGGGAAGTCGAGAGGCAGAGGTCGGGTTCGAACCACGGACCTTCCGGTCAGTCAATTCGCGCTCTAACCACTAAGCCATCACGTCATCGATGACTACGGATGCTCACGACCTTGGGATGACAACGCTTTGTCGACAGATGTACCGTTAGGACATTCGAGCGCCATCGAATGGGTTCAGCGGCAGAACTACTCGAGAAATCCAGATGTCCAGGTTGGGTTCGTATAAAATCTACGTGGATTGGAGCATATGGTTTTCACGATCAGTAACCCAGATGAATAAATTTTACTGTAACTAGTCTCTTGCTGCAAAATGACCTCAAGCAGAAAAGTTCAACTAGACTTTCCCCCTCCAGAATGGGTCCCTCTGACCACCCCTGCGACCGGTTGGAGACATTGCGGCTAAGTCCTGTAATTTGTCTGGTTTGGCAAAACCGTCAGAGGTCCTCAGTAAAGTGAACCTGCGGTCTACTTTTATGTGCATACTAGTGACTGGCAGCTTACGTGCATTTTTGGAAAAGAGTGTACGTTAACGATTCATAGCAAAAGTACTCTAACTTCTCGCTTCAGCTCGACCTTTTTATGAAGACGGTTTTGGTGCCGATTAGTTCACCAAGGTGATGATCTACAGGCTCGTGAATTTCGTAAAATCCTAGCAATTCGACTGCTATCAGTAACTCACATTTGACGTCTCGACACACCCAAATATTGGATCCTTTTCGGAAAATGCCAGTGCCACTGAAGCATTCTTTATGGTCAACATCCGAAAAGCTTTGATTAGGTCCCTTACCTCGAGGTAATGTTTATTTTTAGGTTCGAACCCAAACGAAGCCAGAATCAAACAGAACCACGAAACCTGTACTGTCCAGCCAACATAGGGTTATGCATGAAACTTGAAAGCAAGCGCAACCATAAATTAATGGCATTTTGAAGTTTCTATGAAAATACAAACCAATTTGTGCAAGACTGGTTGTCAGCTTGGGTGTGTTTACTGACGGCTGATCAGGTGGCCGTTGATCTGTTGGCTGACCTTGGCAATTAGCTTGTAAAAGATTTCTAGCAGACCAACCACCTGTAAAGTTTATCCCACTGTTGTACAGGTTGTCCAAACCACTAGAAGAGGTATTTTTTTAAGTTAACCACCTCGCAGTTTTATGTTCTCCTTCCTGTTTTGAAATGTGTTTCACATTCGACAGGGCCAACATTATGTAAGTTGATTACCTTTTGACTTCTCTCGCGCGCTTTGCAGGGATGAGCAACGTTGATAATCCCAGTAAAAGACAGCTTCGCGGAGGACTTATCACCAAAACACTTGAGCGACTGAAGCGATACAGGCCGAACAGGCCATAAATTGAAAACAGTTCACTTCTTGGGTAAAAGTTTGTCTATCCCATTTTGCGGACCAATCGAATGAGATCGATGTCACACACGAAACTGTCATCGACCCGTACGATATTGATTTTTCTGCGCCTGCTACTATATTGCAATGAAATGACTCCTGTTCGATTACTGACTCCCCATGCGAAAGCCGTTACTGAAAATATTCTGCCTGCAAAATGTTTCATTGAGAGAGACTTCTTGTGTACAGGTAACGGCGGATTTACAACGATCATCAGAACTGTCACACCTTTTCTTGGGTTAGTCATTGAATATCGGTTCCTTATAGACAGCGAATACTGTATTACGATCCATAAGGTTGCCAGGTTCAAGTTATTCTTGGTGGTAAACGGTCATTCCAGGAAGAACTGTCGTATTAGTTTGAAAATATCACAAAGTGTGAGCGACTCAACAACTGACCATGAAAATTTTCAGTTTTTTTTTTTCGGAAATAGGAAGCGCTAAGTGCAACCACTTCACAAACAGAATGGGCTGAGTTCAACGTCCTGATGGACGTTACCGACTGGCAGTCCAAATCGCAAGACTCTGGTGTGAATCGACTGAAGAGGCCTCGTCATCGAGTGAGCTGCTCCCGGTCACAAATGTATTACTTCCGACAACCCGTGAACAATAGTTTGGGAGTTTTTCCGGATAAAACACTTGAGTGACACTCAAGGACACAAAAGTTGTGGACTGAATTTTTATCACTCAAAAAGGGCGTGAACGTCGAATTGAAAGTCTTCAAACTGATCAGGCTTGTGAAAGGTGTAAAAAACCTTTAGAATTCTGAAAAACTCATAATATTATATGGTACTCGTAGCAAATACCATTTGGAACTGATCAGTGAGAACTATTGCCTCTAAAAGAGTGTTTTCCCGCAAGCACACTCTGACACAATCGATAAGTAGTAGCAAGCACGATCACCTGCTATAAGTATTACACAATCTCCCTATGAAGACCAGTTTTTAATTTCCCGGAATTTTTTCCCAGTGGCGCAGAAGAGAATCCTCCACAGAAACCAGTTCCAGACAAAGACTGCCTAGCCAAAACCTTGGATCTCCTCTTCTACCAAGATGGGGCAGTTCCCACGCCTTTTGGAATTCTCAGTTTACACCACTGAAATCATCTCGGGAAATGAGACCACCTGCAGCCGAGTGACAGTTACTCTGTCCTTCCCAATACATGGTATTCGGGTTTTCTAACAATGCGTATGCTTGAAGAAGGAATCGGGCTTGCGGTACAATGATGGAAGGTCGCACGTGCTACTGCCCTAGAGTTGTGACATTTAGGTACAAGGGCCTAAGGAACTGATCACTCCTCAGTATGTGTGGTGAGCATAAACTGCGATAGAAGCAGAATCCTGTTTCATTGGATACCGCGGTAGAGTTTACTCAGCGTTCGTTTGAGAACCAGTAAAAAGGTAATTCTTAAGCATCCGTACTAGGGGTCACAGCACAACCAAACGGAATAATGGTTCAAATGCAGTGAGGAAAATGGGCACTTCTCTATTTTTCAGTTTTTCGGCTGAGTACTCTTGATAATATTCCTCCAGCTGTGACATCTTCCTGGTTCACAGGTGCTATGCCACCTGAGGGGAGCACGAGAGCTGAGATACCGCCGGTTAGTCCAAGCCTAGACAGGAGCAGTCAAAAATTTCATGGTGGGGTTTCACGCACGAGTCTTCCGATCAGTAGCTTTGCGTGTTAATCATCCAGCATACTCTGGATCAGTTAACATTATAATTGTATTAATAAAGCACCTCTGAAAGAAGCCTGATGTTGCGAGGAAGACAACATGTTTTTAAGTTAGCTGGAAGTCACCGAAGTGATAACGCACTACAGCGGAAGGTTTATCTTCTGCTGGCAAGTGGACTGCTACGAAGACGGAGTGAATTAAGAAGTTTGCAGGGAAATATGTCTCCCCTCTTGACGAGGACGGCCTTCTCCCCAAGGGTACCGTTTATGCAAAAGGGTGCTTGTTGCTTCAAAGATCGGTCCCAGGCAGGACGGATTAATAGCTACATGTCCTTACCAAACCTCTTCAAGACTAGAAAAGTTGCAGACTGTAGCTTAATCCCAACGTATCAAGCATCAGAACTGTGAATATCCCCATCATCATCATCGTCATCATCATCACCATCATCATCACCATCATCATCAGGAGCACCAGCATCACCTGGAACCCAGCTGAATCTCTCGTTTGTGATTTGTCCAGGCAACTGAATGTGCTGCACCAGGCCGCCTCATGTTTCAGTTGCTACGATATTCGAGATATCGCGATACAAGAAGGGCGAAACCGGTCGTGGGCTGTCGAAGAATTTTCAACAACCTTATGAGTAGTGCATTACGAATATGCATGTATCGCGATATCTCGAATATCGTAGCAACTGAAACATGAGGCAGCCTGGTGCATTACATTCAGTTGCCCAGAAACATCACAAACGAGAGATTCAGCTAGGTTCCAGGTGAGTCTATCGCAAAACCAAATTTGTTTGCAAATGAGTGTATTTCGCTAATACTCTGAAGCTTATACTATCGTCGAGAGGATAGACATCGAGAAAACCTCAGAACACTTAAGACACAGATTCTGCTCGGATGGATGTTTCAACCTGCCACCTAGACATCAGGCTCTTGTCTCAGATCATATGATCAAACAGATGAGTTATGATGATCACGGCCGATTATCTCGAGCGTGGCACAAGAAAAGTCACATTTTAGTTGGCGCTAGAATGGTTATTATATCGTCCTAGTACAAGCTGAAATGTTTAAATGTTTGATTTGACTCTTTGTGAAGTGAGTAGTATTTGCTCACCTGGTCAGTGCACGTGGGCTATTCCTTAAGCAAGAAGAAAAAATAGGAGAATACTTTAGCCAAGTTTCGCTCTTTGGAACCTGGCTGATACACCACCCAAATGGGGCACGAGTTCTGAGATGTTGCCAGATTGCCAAAGCCCAGACAGGAGCGATCGATATGTCGAGGTTGGTTTCGAACGATAGGCATCTTGTTCAGCAAGTTTGCCTCTTAATCACTGAGCCCCGCAAGGGAGACGAACACTTGTACCGTTCTCCGGGCCGTCTTTTTCCAGCCGACCACAGCACTTCTGCATACTGGCCTCGAAATTGGACTACATATATTTAAAGCCTAGAACTCATAACTTAATTTAGATTGCTGTTTCTGTGGCTAAAGTTTGTACACTTTTTGTTCCTGGCATCCAAGCAACCAACTTGCCGAACTGGACGAACTTCACCTTCTCGAGGCTTTTTACTCCTTTCGGGATGAGGGAGTTTACTGCGTTTATACAACACTACTAATGGCAACCTTACGAGTAGTGTCGTACTGCGAAAAGTAATTCAAAATCTTGAGTATCGTTCTAGCTGAAACATGAAATATTTTTTTGCGCAACAGTCATTTGAAGGATAAAACGAGCGGTGGGCTCATTCAAGCCTTTTTCGTTAACACTATCTTGATTTGCAAATGACTGATTAGTTCCACTTAACGCTCACACTTTCCAGTCTTCCCTATGAGCCATCTGGTTTGGCAAACGGTACTCTCGTCCAAAAGATGTGCCTCCCATTTCTTTATGATATGAAATAAATGCGGAATATGGGAGGAAGCGGATCATTCAGTGTTGAAAAGTACACCGTTCTGACAACCCCACGATCGATTGAACCCCATTACCTACATGTGTTTCATGGGCGCGATCGGGTTCACGCATAATATGAATCCGCATGTACCGACGTGCACCTGTCTAACTTTGGTCGATTGTTGTGCCTGCTAAACGAGCGAAACCGTAACCGCTCCTCTTAATGTCCAACAGTTGTGGGGTGGCGAGGCGTTACATGCTGGTCAATGCTAACAGACATGTAGGTAGCATCTGTTCCATGGCGGAACGTGATACAACCATGTCTGTTACCAGCCGTTAACCAGAAACGTGCGGTTCGACAAGCCGAAGGTAGGAGAGAGAATGGCAGCAACAAAAAGAAAGCAGAGTGTTAATAACACTCAGCTTAACTAGGGCGGACGAACGTAGTGAATCGGGTAACCCTCCTTCCATTGCTGATTGACTTCTGTGTAGTCAGTGGTCAATTTCGTCCAGTGCGGTTGTACTTTACCAAAGTTCAACCTTAATCTTCTGCATCAAACCATTTGTTGTCAGGTTGAATGACCAGTGAAAGTACAGAAGTACTCAAATAGTACAGTAGTCCCCCAAAGACTGTCCAAAACTCTACTCTTTTTGGAATAGAGATTGGGTGCTATCCACCAGGCATCTGGACACCTCTCAATGACAGAAAAGGGTCGAGATGGCTCAGTGGTTAGAGCGGGAATTTTCTGACTGGAAGGTCCGTGATTCGAACCCGACCTCTGCATCTCGACTTCTCCTGTCTATGCTTGGGCAGAATCCCAGCCCTCATGCATCCTTCGGGTGGCATGTCAACTAGGCACCGGAAGGGTGTCACTGCTGAACGATTCATTTCCTTTCTACTGTCAGAAAAAACAAACATGAGATTCGGGCGACAGATTAAATGCTGAAACGCCGTTTTCACCTGCATAAGGCCGTACATAACCATCTTCCAGACTGTACGATAGGGTGTCAGGCACTGCTTTATAATGGGTAGACATTTTCTCCGCGTTGCAGTGTGTCCCATGTTTATGATGATGTAAGTGAGCTTCTTGCTCGATACCAAGCAATGATTGGAGCTCGGAATGAACTTTGTCCCAAACTTTATGTTCCTGTTCAATCGCTTATGGAGAATCGCCACAGACAAACTGGACCACGGGTTCACAATCTTTCAGAAGGCGCACCACTTGTGAGCGAATAAGGAAGCCATTTTCTGTCAAATGCCCTCATGTTCATACCGAGTTGGTCTTCACTGGAGAGTCACCCGAATCCAAGTTGAATCCCTCGTTCATGTTGTTCTTCTTGACGTCATAAACGAGAGCTCCATCTACGATTCAATTGACTCTGTCGCGGGAAACAAGTTGGTATGCACATGAGGGTATTTCGCCAATTTTGTTCAATTTCGGCTCAAGTCGAGCATAAGGATGATGAATAATGGAGTACTGCGTCTACCTGATGAGCCCCAAGAAGCGTAAAGCCGATTGTGGGCTGTCAATGACTGTGTAGTGTGTTACTTCTAAACCTGGCTTCGTATTCACATCACATCGGTTCGAATAGTTTCCTTTTTGTCATGGCGAAGTTATTCTGTTGAGCCAACACAAAACCGAAGAAATGCTGGACTCCAGTTTCGTGGTTCATATCCGCGGCCATACTGGGTGAGGGTTTTTTTCAAACTGCTTCTCCTGATGGAGCACCCGTATTATCACATCCAAAAGGGCGAACACGTTCAAACGAGAATGGTGTGAATACAAACGCAACAAATTTCGCAGCTTCATGACTTGTGGGAAAGCCAACGTTCTCATAGCATCAGGGAATTGTCGTAGGACCAGTGGTCACCCAAACCCCTTCTCAACCAGTTTTTTCTGTATCAAGCATATTTCTCAAACGATCTCAAATACTAGCTTCAAAATCTAGCTATTGTTAACGTAATGTTGCACGACAATGTAATGTCTACATGTCTTCTACAAACGGCTGTTTTGTGTAATTCAGCTTTGTGGCTTCCATGAATGCAACATCCAAAGTCTGGAGTATATATGATGTTTTAGGCGATTGTAACGGTAGGTTAATATGCGAGCTGTATAGTTTCCCAGAATTAGAATAACGTGCTGTTGGGGAGAACAGGTGTAGCTGGCTGATCACTGGCTTGTTACCTAAGCTGAGCAATCGGATCACAAACGTCTCATCGCCAAATGAGGTCACACCGTTGGTGAGTCATTGAAAAGCGAAGCATTGTGGTGCACGTGAAAATGGCGTGTGCGGTTACATGCATTTGTTTATATGCGTACCGCGAGTCTTTGCTTACTCTTGTCGTTTTTTTTACCTAAGCTTGGTTGGTTGGCCCGTTAGCTTGCTGCATTCTGATTGGTTGGCTTCCATGTGATCTTTGACATCGTATTCTTCGGCTTCCGTCCATTGGTCGGTAGTCGGGAAAGCAGAAAAGGAAAAAACGATTATAACTGTAGGGCGACAAGATATCCGGGATTGTAATTTTGTCAGAAATCGGGTGTACACAACGGGGCTTCCTGTAGAGCGCGAAACCCACAACATGTTCTCCAAGCGATAAAACTGTCTATTGGTTTACAATGAACGTCTATTTCCGGCTTCATTCATCCCAGTTTGAGAAGTCTTTCTCTGAACAACACCGTTCCCTTCACTGAGGCCAGGGGCATCTTTTGTGCTTTCATCTTAAAATTGAGGAAGCTTCCGCACTTGGTTCTTAATTTATTTTTTAGCTATTTAGCGGTCACTTTTGCTTTGAAAACACAGTGACTGCTGTCTCACGTTTGCTTGGAACTGATCACCTGATTATATATATATATATATATATATATATATATATATATATATATAAAGGAGGTGAAAAAGTGACCTTTTCTGGGGGGGTCTCCCAAAACAATTGAGTTCACAAATGTTGGCGTGCACATCGTACTTATAGTGTACATTCATTTTCTGGCTAAAACTTTTCGTCCGTCTGAAATGGACCATCCAGTTTTTTTAAATAATTTAGCAACTGTTTGCCATTGCTGTAAATAAATACCAAATCAGGCTTGTCCAGCGACGGTGTTGTTAGATTACTAAAATCTCGATCACCTATGTTCATCTCGCTTATTGGAACTCATAAAGATCGGCGTTGATGGAGCCGTTCACGAAGAAGGCCTTCGTCTGGCTGAGCTTAATCAAATCCGATTACATCTCTGCTATGAAATTCCAACCCCTTTCTAATCCCTCTACAATGTAAACGTCAAATCCTCCCTGTAAATCTCTCACTAATTAGATAAACCTTCTAACATTTCGCCGGCAGCCGATTGATTTTAAAATTCAAGGTCCATCTTTTGTGTCATGTTCTTTCAAGACAAGATCGTGGTACAACTTCTCATGAGTTGCGGGCCGGACGCAATTTACGAGCCCACCCTCCACAAAACATGGCATCATTTTCAAAGCTTAATCTTCTGGTGCGTTTTCAAGCCACCGTCAGTATTCTAGCACATTAGACATCTTTTCACATCATGCATTTTCTCTACTGTCGAGGACGTTTTAACTTTCATTTAGCTGTGTAGCTCGACGTACGATTTATGGGGTGAATCTGAACGTTCTGACTGCTTTATAATCACTCGGTGTACGTACAACTTGAAGAGTACTCACCCTCAGTCGTTTGCAGCCGGTCCTGTGCAGTTTTCATTACCACCCAGCATTCATCACCGAGTGTCAAAGAAATCAACCCATAAAAGTACGCAAAATGGTTGTTTGGTTTTCCAAACTTGTCAAATGTCTTTCGACATGAACATAAAACGCCTGGTCTCTTATCAAAAAAGTTTAGGTGAAAAGCTTTCTGTCGTCTTTGCGGAATATTTTGACCAAATTTTCTTTCGAAAAAATAGTCGTGTTCTCCAGGGTCCTTAAAAACAGTCAAAAGTGGGAATTACTCATTAGCAATTTGGCATTTTGAAATTTGCGGTGTTGATGCCTTGCAGTTAGGTTGAAGCCCTAGTTTTGTGTGACTAGGTCCACAAGCGGGTCGTTTCAAGGGTACGTAGCTTTCTCAGGCGTAAAAGAGAACCAGGTGTTGGTGGTTGCGGGATTTTGTAGAACACCTACTCACATGACTCTCGTTTGAAGATTCGTCCTCCTATCCTCGCGTAATCGTCCTGGTGAGTTCAGACCAAAGCACTGGACTCGAGTTTCGCTCTTATTGGAACCCATCAGCAGTGCATATCCAATGGCCATGCCGCGATCTGAACCCCGGACATCTGACATGCGAGGCTAGCGTGTTACCACTACTCCACCAGCGCACGCTGGACTCATCCGAATTTTTACATCTGAACACGTGAACATTTCGCGCTTGAGCGAGGACAGGGGAATGATTGGTCAAACGAGAGCCATGTGAGTACGTGTTCTAAAAGAGAACCATTTTATTCTGCCAAATTGTGCAACATTTATTTCGCCATAAGAAAATTCAAATGTTGGAATCAGTGTTAACGAAAACGATAGTGATAGATAAAAACAAGAGCTTTTTTGAAAGGGCACCGCATCCTCGCAGCTTGTGACTCATTGGTTCACAACAATCAAATGAACATTTTCTAGTTGAACAAGCTAATATGTTCCAGAAGTTTGAAAAAACGGGGATGAATAACAATCATTGTACAAGAAAAATGGTACTCTGTGCATGATGGAATAAAACAGAACGAAATTCATCGGTGATCGTAGGAGGGGATTCAAGAAAATCCTAGTCACAAGTTAGACTAATATCGAGTACGGTAAATTTTAAAATACGTTAATGGAGAAATCGATCGCCGTAGAGGGGCTGGGTCACCTTTCCTTTCTTGGCTGCTGTGGACGATTGGCAAATTGCGATAAACACGTCTACGAAAGCTTGAACTGGACACCCGGGTTTGAGGCTCCCGTAGCTGTCTTCTCCGGCGCTTGGTCCGGACATCCTCGGTGAGAGATTGCCCATTGGACACAGGTGAAGCACCTGGGTAAGGACTAGCAACAACAACGCCTTTTTGACCCCTGCCGCGGTATGCCAGATGAGGTGTACGTTCTGCTCGCTCCTCTTCCATACAATGGCGACCGTCCACCATGAGCCGATAGCCTGGACGGCAGATGCAATCAAATCCTCCAGGCCGATCCACACATTGGGCAAACTGAGGATCACACGGCTGATATTCTTCACACTCGTTGATATCTTCTGCACAATCAGGTCCTCGATATCCGCGCAAGCATTCGCATCGTTTGCCATCACGACAGATGCCACCGTTTCGACAAGGTGGATCACAGTCGCCAATTTCCTGGATTCTCTGGAAAAGACAAAAGCAGTTGAACGTGTGTTTACTGAAGGATTAGTAAAACATCGATAAACCTAATCTCTTGTTGGCAGAGACAGTGTGGTATTAATTGTTATGGCCTAACTAATGGTAAGAGAATCAGACCACAGCTCAGGAGAAATTCTAAATGGACCAACCAAATAACGTACTAGTTGATCACTAAACAACCAATCACGTCACAGACATTAGATACCCTTTGGAAACAATACAAACGCACGTAGAAGGGGACGAATTGCCCACCCAACCACACAATGAACACGTATCCTCGCATGGTGGCGAAACATTTGCAAGGCAGTTGATAGGTTTGATGAATAGGTAAGCCGTCACCTGACTGAGCCCCCATCCAGTGCTTACTCGCGTCTAATTAACTCTAATTTAAGTCATCCCTTCATTCTGAACCAGTTGGCTGTGCCAACTGAGCTATGATCAAACTAGTTGACGGTGCTACTGACAGTTTGATGGAAATAAACCGGAAGAGCCAGTCAAAAATAGACTGTCTTTATGTGCCTCAGTCCCTGGACGAGTCCAATCTTAGTTTGTTGTCCAAGCATCGCGTTCAAAGAAACTTTGTTCACAGTTATCTCACATGCACGAACGATCCACCGGTCTATTCGACCAATGTCATAACTTCACTGGTCCACCTGGCCTTTGTCCAACTCTACACTTGCATAAGGTCCATCGAGTTGAACGTTCCCGCACAAGATATTTGTCAGGCGAATATCTCGGGAATATGGACAACACTGCAACAATGTCTTTCGCATTAACACCATCCAAAACCGCCACGGTGCTCACCAACAGGTACTTTACCAGGGGGCATACATGAGTAAATGTTCTCAAAATACTATACCTTCAAGATTCAGTTTTTCCCCTGACCTTTGTGCCATTGACGATTTCTAGAAGTTTATAAAGCGACATCAGGCAACCGCATGTGAAGTTCGTTGAAGTTGGTAACAATCTGCTGTGTTTTCAGCGCCATGATGTGTATCTCATCCTCAGTTCACCAACCACTTTTTGGGGAGCAGTTTGAGCAGACATCGTACAAGAGAGATGTGCCTCTTCAGAGACGTTTCCTTGGGCTACGAGATCAGTGTATACAGGGAGCAATCTGGAAAAGACAGCACAGTCTTTTGGGCCTTCCAGTGGAACAACTTCAAAGAGGAACAAAGAACGCAGTGTCTGAAAACAACATCTGCTTTTAGGACGATTTTCCCAATTGTGGAAACATTGCTGCGCCCAATCAAATCCAGCGACTTCGGATCTGCATTCACATTTTTGCATGTTTGACAGTATGACAGGCTAATTTATTTTGGTAACAAATGTAGTCTTAGCGGTACTTAACTTTTGTTCTGAAAATACATGCCTGGGAAAAGGCAGACGTATTCATTACTTCACTCGCTTTGAGTACTAGGACATATGAACGGTGTTCAAAACCCACACCGGCACCAAGGCGTGGGAAGTAAATGTCAACATGTTTTGAAAAAAATCAGCGTTGTAAAATACAGCACGCCAAATGAATGCAATTTACCAAGTGATCCTTCCACTCTTTGACGGAAAACAAACACCAGAATATTCCTTACACGGATTGGCCAGTTATCACGTGAGGCCTGATTTAAATGAGCTGAATAATGCGCAGTCCAATGCCTGAACAGGCAGTCTTTTTCAAAGCAGTTCATTCAGAATGTCATACTATAACTCGAACGAATCGATCGTTGGGCTAAAAGCTACTCGCAGTTTCATTGTCTCATATACACACATTATCCAAAATTTCCCTAATAAGGTGCTTCTTGTCGACTTTTTTGAACATAAATGACAAAAATTTTACAATCTATGAAGTACGATGCCATACCTATGCCCGTGAAAAAACATGTGACTAAGCATTTCTGACAGCTACCTATTCAAATTACACTGAGTGATCTTCCATGTTCAAGGTCGCACAGCTAAATCATCTGATTTCACCCGGTAGGATGCAAATTCGATCGATTCGGACGGTTTGAATGAAAATCGATCTTGACAGCATCGCACTGATCATGTCTCCCCGAATGGGGACGAGACGTCTGCAAATCAGTTGCAACTCTCGGCGAACAGATCAACAGCCACCTGATCAAATATCAAAGTGTTGCAAACCCTTGGAGCATAATACTTCCAAGGTCAATAATTAGTGAACAGAGAAACTCACCCAAATGTGGGACCGCGAATTCCTAGACGTGCTTATAAAGCATACAAATAATACGCCAAATTTTATGAGAGAAGGGTTACTAAATTCATCACAAGTCACCGACTACACAGACTTGCTCTGATCGCAGTTTCACTCCCACTTTGAACCATGTTGTTACTAAACAGTCCAATAATTGGTACATTATGTTGAATTTTGTGTGATTTCAGAGTCCTAGCTACAAAATTACAATTTACAGCAGTCGCAGGGAGCGAACTAGGTGTGGACACACTCGTCTGGCATCTGTTCGACACACTTTGATTGTAACTACTACCTCAGAAGATAAACGCAAGCTTATGTAAATGGTGCGGCAGGTGCAAAAGAGGACCAAAGTTGGCTGATTTGGTCAAAGAAAGCATGCATTTTGTGAGAGATCGAGATGTTTCGAACGCTCCCCTCCACCATGAGAGGTGTCACAAGTGAACAAGAGCGAAAATCTATGACGAAAATTAGCGACACTGTCTCGGACTACCTACGAATGCAGTCTGAGCACATGCACCAGGCTGGAAGTAACGGTGCGATCAAGTCACGTTTGGGCGCATAAAGCTGATCCGACCTGTGTAATCTACATGCTGCTGGAAAAACGTCGAGGTAATGGGTTCAGGTTTAGACCAGTTTCTTTCTTTGCAAAAGACAGTGATTCTGACAGCTAGATACACATCAAGCAGAACATAAGGTTGACAGAAACTCGGGGACTGCGTCAGCCCGATGAGGCCGAATTAGAAGAGCGAAAACGTTCGTGGGTTGTCAAATAATTTCCATCGGCTTTGTGAATAGTCTCCTTCAAGTAGACAGACATCTGCAAACAAATTTGGCTTTTCGAGAGACTCACCTAGAACCCAGCTGAATCTCTCGTTTGTGATGTTTCCAGGCAACTGAATGTGCTGCACCTCATGTCTCCTGAAAACATCACAAACGAGAGATTCAGCTGGGTTCCAGGTGAGTCTCTCGAAAAACCAAATTTGTTTGCAAATGAGTGTATTTCGCCAATTCCGTGCAAGTTGGTTTCAAGTAGAACATAAGGTTGACGGAAACTCGGGGACTGCGCCTACCTGATGAGCCCCAAGAAGGGCGAAACCGGTCGTCGGCTGTCGAAGAATTTTCAGCAACCTTACGAGTAGTGCATTACGAATATTGACGGACGTCTGTTTAGCTGCTAAATTACACGTGTGAGGACGTTTCCACTGAAGTGGATCATTGCACACGCCAGAACTAGCTTATTTATCTAAGATAAACTATGTGTAGTGCGTTATCTACCCTGCCTCATCATAGCACTGAATTCGACTTTATGTCGTAAGTTTCCGGTTTATATCTTCGATATCGATTAGTAGGTCCGTTTATGTCCTTTCGTTGTCCACGTGACATGTACCGGGACTGAAAACTGCGTTCAAAATAGTGCCATCTCACACGTAATGTCTTATTTCGATATGATTGGGCCAGTTTTTTCAGTCAAGCTACAGCCAAATTTGAAGATATTTGATCATTGTGCAAGGTTTGATGAGTACGAATCTAGCCCAATCGATAAGTCATCTGGTGAGTAAAATGGAGAACTTACTACACATGTCCGTCTGTCCGATAGTCTTTTATGCCCAGGCGGACATATACATTCATACGATCCATAGGTATTGATGCAATCAAACTGACAACCGTGGACTGCCACAGACAGCTTGCATTCATCCTTGTCCAGTTCACACCGAGGTCCCTCGAAGCCTGCTTTACAAATGCAACGACCTTGAAAACAATGACCGCCATTCTGACATCCTTCGGCACATGCATCGCTAGGCCTGCAGGAACGTCCGTCCTCCGACAGCTGGTAACCCGGACGACATACGCATCGAAAGCTGCCGTCCTGAAAAATGGAGGGAGAAGTGGTGGAGTTGAGTCACCAATTACTGAGTTGAGCTTCGACGGCGTTTAGACTAAACTGTACATTTTGTACTAACACTCGTTTGGCGTAGTCATCGAGTCCATGATGAAGAATCTTCGTTCAAAAGTATCCTTAATTTTCCAGACATTTTGGCTGTCAGTTATTCAGAGAACAACCCCCAAAGCTACGACTGAGCGGTTAGTTGATGCATTAGTCAAAGGCGAAATCGATGATGACTCGACGAATCTGCATGCACCGAGCGGCATGAACAGCATTTTACCCCCAATCATGAAGCCTAAAATTGAAGAGTTGTCCTTCCACCTAACACTGGAATAGTTTTGAAAAAAATTATGAACACGATAAAAACAATATAGCCGCTAGAAATCTATATGTAACTGCCGTCCACATCATTCACTGGGCATACATTTTAGAGCCTGAGTGCGGCACTGGGCAAAGTACCGCCTCAGTACCCCAATAGGATATACATGGCCGACAATGTATGCTTGACTTTTAGTTCCAACCCCACTATCAAGTTTCATTTGAAGGACAAAGTGCCAAGTTCTAACGCCAGCCTCTGTTTTACTCATTCATATGCTGGTGTCGAACAGCACACTATCACGTGTTTGTCGGACGGAGTACGAAAACACAATCCCGTGTCCATTAGTGATGTCCGAAAGAAAAATGGGCTCCAATGCGATCGTGTACATCCGGCCGAAACCAGTCAGTTCATCGACAAGAATTATAAAAAGGCAGTTTTTCAAATGTATTAACTTCGGCTACCTAGCTGCCTTGCCACCCAAAAGAAGCATGACGGCTTTCGATGTCCTAAACGGAGTGTCTCTGAACCGATCACGGGTGATGAGATCCAGACTATTATCGATCGCAGAGATGGTCATAATCTTACTGTTTCCAAAAGAAACTTGCGCAACCTCCCAATTCCACAAACTTTTCTGAAAAAGACCTCACAGACCTCCTGATCCATGATTTTCACCTAATCTTTGCACGTGACTTCTGGTACCATCTATATTTGGGATTTATTAGCCAAGATGACCTTCGTTTTCAAAAGTCCAATACTGTTCGTCTTCCGCGTAGTTTGATGTTCACCTCCGATTATGCCATGCCCAACCAAGACTTTGATAAAAGCATGATTTTTTGAAGCATTCTGAAAGACCCAGTATAATCCATATTTGGTGTAGCCGTTAAAAATTGCTGCGACTGGAAACGGTCGCAGCAAATCTTGATATTAGCCTAGTGTTAGGGAAGGTCTCGTAAGTTGGAATGTTTTGAGACAATCCAACTGAGAGCAACCTTTACTCAAAGGCTTTAAGAAGAACCCGGCAGTTTTTAGCAGACCGGAAGAAATTCAACCGTCACTTTGAGAAATAACTCTACGCCACTGAACTGAAGTGTACGAATTTGCAAAAGTCAATCGTAGTGTATTTTAGTGAGTAGTATGTTCCGCGGAGAAAATATAATGCAAAATCCCGAATTTCGTACCAACCGAAATTCGAGGTGGTATACTCACAGTTGGAGAATACAAGTAATGAGAGATGAATGATCTTGGTATCTCTTTTTCACCGTGTAATTTTCAGATGAGCGTATGTCCTCACTTGCCTGCAATTCAGCTTTCAAAAAGGATATCAAGCTGATGGAAATTCGAGACTTAGCCAGCATTTTTTTGCATTTCTTTCGATTCCGGTGGATGGAACTGATTCCCACCTGCACATGACAAATACCGTTTGAATTCATCCTCAGATCTGATAAGGATATGAACAAGAACTTCCCCGATAAGTGAAACTTTCATCTGGGAAGCCGTTGCTCGAGAGGCCAGTGGATTGGTGTGACCACGTGATGTGGATTCCGTGGTACAGTAACGAGCGGCGGTATATCCCACCTAAATGTGAACTAATCACAACGCCCACCAGCTGCCCGCGGGGGAACGGTTAAGTGTTCAGACTACTAACCGGGAGGTCGCAGCTCCGAGACGCTCTACTTCATTTTCGTGGGGAGTGCACTGTTAATGATTCCCAATAAGGATGAAACAGCTGTGCAGTACTTCTCGGCTTTTCAAATTAGACTTAATTTACTTTACTTTACTTTACTTTACTTACTTACTTACTTACTTACTTACTTACTTACTTACTTACTTACTTACTTACTTTACTTACCGGACAAAATCTCCTCATGGTGTCATCTCATCATGGGATGTCTCGGTAATACTCTTCAGATAGTTCGTCTCAAACATTACTAAGTAGATGCGGTTGTTACTGAGATCGAGTAGGACACATTGTGACTAGATAGCTGCAAACTCAGTTTTGGGGTCAGAGGGCTTGCTCCTTTGTACACCCGCTGTACGGGTAGACTCCGTGGGATCCCAGTCGACCGGAAATCGAGACAACAAACTGTCCGATTTAGCACCTTCGTTGTCCGGTTTGGCTATTTCAATCTGTTGTCCAGTCATGGCAGCCAGGGTCTGTACATACGCGACAGAGTTGCATTCGTCGTTTAGTACTGCCAACTGGCTCATTTCGCAAGCTGAACAGGCACTGCAAACTGGCACCTATCGACCAAAACTGACGTAACCCGTACGGCCGTAGTGCTTGGAATACTTTCATCTTTCTGGTTTATCGATATGAGAGTTTGTATAATCACTGCTGACTACACAGCCCAACCGCTGACTCCAGGTGGTTGAAGGTGCCGAGCAAGATGATAGGCACAACACAGGAGGTCAGTTGAGGATTTTTACCACATATCGTAGCTACACGGACACTGAATACTGTTCAGTTGGATTGGATACATTCGTAATTCAATTGGAGTCCTTCTCGCCCTTCGTAGCAAGCACATTTCATACATCTAATGGCTAATGAGACGCTGCGCTTCTGAGGACAGGCAAGAGTGCCTAAAACGTGGTGCACTTTTTAAGGTTCCCGCTTAAGTAAGAAACGTTTCAACTGGAGAATCTTATATTGTGGATTAGGTGCCGAGTACAAACACGAATGTTCCGTAAGGCACTATTGAAAAGATTCAAAAAGTACATAGTAAAGATGGAACGTAAAAGACGAAGGAAGTCGATCGACGGATCGATCGGTCAATCAATCAGTCAATCAATTTATCAGCTATACACCATGTATCATGAGAGATATAGCCAAGCCTTGTAGGCTATGGCACATCTGGTTAGTTCGGAAACTGGGCAGCTACGCATTGAAGACGATAGCTTTGATGCGAGAGCGCCATTGACTGCACGATTGGGCCATTTATGCCAGTGTAATTAACCACTAAGGAGTTGAGTCCCAGGGTCGCCATCCAGGGAGGTGGCAGTTTACTGTTTAGTGTTTTCATACTTCATTGCCAGAACATACACTGTCCACCTCTCGGTCGCTTCCACTCAGCACAGGGCTAGGCGAAAAGAGCCCTGCGAGGCAGATGATTTTTTGGTGTACAGAGTACAACGAAGGAAGTTGAATTGACGGGTATTAACGGACGGAGTTGCACATTGTAGGGTTGCAACATCACTCAACCAGTTGTGTTTTTCACTATTTCAGGAAGCTGGTTGTTATTTGGTTAACCCCTCTGACTCATTAGTCAATCCACTGAAGGTCGATGACTCGTTTTCGATTCTTACCGTCTACTTTGGTTGGTCCTTTGGTAGCAAAACTCTTCTGAGCACGCCACTGATAAAGGGAAGTTTAATCCCATAGTGAAAACCATTCAGAAGAAATTCTTAGTCTTCCACGTGATCGCCGTCCCTATTCCCCAGTCCCACCTTTCGAGAACGAAAAGGCTGGTCGCAAAGTTTGACGGCCTTGCCTTCTAACAAACTCCCGTTTTTCTGAAAAGAATGGCTTCCACGAGCACCAGACACTAGTGGGGAACAGAAACTTTGTCATATCGAACATGAAAAAATCGACCTCATTGAGGAGGCGATGGCAATCTCGAGAGTCAGACAGTCTGACTCTTTCAGTAGGCATGTAAATTCGGGAAGGAATCGTCACTAGTCTGGTAGACCTTAGCAGAACCTTGAAGTTCTGGTGGCGTAACCACTGCAAATTAGCCACTGTAATGTGTAGGACGTATAAGTTAAACACTACACAAGTCTGGTTACATACAAGCGTCACTTAGTACTGGTTGTCTCCAAGACAACTCTTTCGCATGAGTATGAATCGCAACATGCTTGCTTCTTGTCCTAGAAAAATTTTACACCGAAGAAGACTCAACAGACGCTCCACACATGATGAAGGGTCTGTATGGCAGACGGCAGGCGGATAGAAATGCTGTTCAAACCACTGATGATAGTCAGTGACTTCGATGGAGATCACTGGCTTCGAAGTTCGTAGACTCTGCTGTTAGTCAATGGGTTCTGTGACTTGTTGTAACCAATTGTCGCAGAAAGACTGGGACATCGGCTGATTTCCTTTGATTGATGCAACACTTCAAATCAACGACTTAACCAATGAATCAATATTCTGACTTTCAAACGCCCTCATGTGTTCAGTCATCCAATTAGCAGGAAAATGTTACATAACTTTGGGCATCACTTTGGTCTGGGCGAATTTCCAGCCCCGGGAACATCTGCTCACCAAACCAGTACATACGTGCACACACGTATAAAGGTCGCGAATTTCTGTGAATGAGTCATCAGCATCGTTTACACCAGTGGAACATGAGGCAATTCGCCAAGATGCGGCCAACAAGACAACATGACGAGTGACCTGAAAACAACAGCTGTGTGCCGTCACCGTAGCAACTTTGGACATGGAAGCCATACACGTCCGACTTGAAATTCAATCATTTTAATTGCACGCTGACCTCACTGCGTTGTCGGATTTATGGTTACACCGAATGGGCTGCCAAATAGATAGATCAGGAACAGTGGCGCAGTACGAACTGCGAGAGACTGTCAGTTCATGCACACACAGAGACCAAGTTGTAAATCACACCAGACTTCTTTGGGGAACAACAGAGGGATAGTTGATTTTCTTGACACGACATACTACTCATAAGGCTACGAAAAACTCTTCGGTGAGCAACCGCTGAAAACTTCTCGACAGTTTACAGTAACTTGATAAGTAGTGTTGTGACATCTCGAATATCGCGCCAAACGAGGCAGTCTATATTAAGCATGCTCAGTTTAATGGTAGCATAAACGAAAGAAGTGGCGCAGATCGAGTTGGTTTCCGTTCAACATCAAGCTAACTGGAACGTGAATGCATTCCATTAAAAGGTAGTGAAGGTGTCTCATCCTTTTAACAGATACACTCATTTGCATATTAGTTTGGTTTTCGTGGGATAATCAACTGAATCTCTCGTTTATGATATTCTTCCGAGCCTACCTGAGGAGCCCCAAGAGGGGTGAAATCGGTCGTGAACTGTCGAAGAGTTTTCAGCGACCTTGTGAGTAGGTTCCCTTAGGAAAAAGTGTCCTATCAATAACGCACACGTGGGAGATTCGAAATGGTTTTTGAAAATCCAGGATTGACAACACATGAGTAGTCTGCTTGCTTAGAAGGGAAACTCACCATCAGCCACGTGGACCCTCTCACTGAAGAATTGCCACTTGTGTCTTAAGTGAAGGAACAATCGACATTGGGCAGGTGAGTATCTCATTCGTTTCCACTAGGTAAAATAATCGAGAAAGCTAGGTCAATTCTCTTTTATATATTCCTGGGATACTCACCACTTCTCATCATTTTGAGAACCTTGTGAGAAAACGTACAACCATTTATAATTCATGTTCCGATGGCTTTACGAGTCCGATCGTCGCTGACATTGCCAAGCTTGAGTGGTGTTCGGCACTCGTTATCAACCCAGAGAATGTGTCCAGTCAAACGTAACTTGCGTCATCACCTTGACGTATTTGATTCCGAAAGCAACCAGCTTTCAGCTAAAATGCTTCTCTGATGAGGAAGAATCAAAATTCAGTGAAGTCGCGCTTTTGTGTGAGGCGTCACTCCCTAAAGGTCCTCCCTTAAAGGGAGGTTCCCTTGAAGGGAACCACCGTATCCTCAGAGAAAGAAACCTTAAAAATGTCCTGAATTTAACATTTCAACAGTGATAACATGAAGAGTACAGTTTCGGACGGGGAAACTGCTAATTAGTGTCGCCTGGAAACACTTACATCCAATTAACGAGTTATCGCGCGCGCGATAATGTAAAACATGACGAAGGAAGAGAGTAAACCCCGCAGCAAGGGAAAACCAAACCCAGATTTGTGGTGCCAGATAGGACAAGATGGAATATTTCTAGCACAAATGAGAAAGTACATGTCATCGATTAGTTGAATTTGTTTTGTGTTTCTAATATGCCTTGATGCGATCATGACCGTGGCTTTTGAAACTGTTATTTGCTGTCGCGATATATATCCATCATAACTGGTTTCCAAAAAACCCATCTTTCGGAAAGTGACATTTCTACTTACATAACTTGCTTACTAAGATTCAGAAATGAATTGTAGTTTAACGAGATGCTACGGTGAAACGGTGTACGTTATTGGTATGCTTGATCAGTAGTATACTTCGTATATATATATATATATATATATATATATATAATTCCATAT
>SJOL01009440.1:221804-233079 GCA_004794785.1 Opisthorchis felineus | reverse complement strand
GGGGGGGGGGTTAGTTGCCTAATGTCCATTACTACAGATGAACTCTGTCTGAGCCAAATAACTAAATCTCAAGTTACCACTCGACCCAATGAACCAGATTAAGTATACCTCGTTTGGGTCCCGCAACCTAACAAAACGATAGCCGGGAGTATCATCCAGCTAACTAATGATCATCACCTTAGAAAAGTGCTTGGAGAGTTACTGATAAACAGCTGTGTAGATACTGTCAGAAGCTGGCCGGGGTACATTTGAATCGGTCGATAGATCATTTGGCCAGGCTCGTATCAAAGGGTTCGTCGCTTTTGTGAATGGGTGGGAAAAAAACTTCAGCCAATTGGCTTTATGATATGTCCACCTTAACTCAAATGAACAATCACTGGGTGGTCACTGAAACAACAAACAGAGAGACGGAAACAGCAAATGTCACCAGAAGCTAATGAAGAGTTGAGACTTTTGAAAAAAAGATTGATTGATCTTCCCTGCGCTGTACGCCAAATGTATGATGCACGTGGGAACTGTTCGTCCTTCATTTTTTGCAAGAGTACCACGTGCGCGATAACTTGTTGGCCGCTCTGTGCGCCACCAGAAGAAAATCTGTTATGGTCAGGTTGATGCTCTTCCATTCCGTATATCAGAGCAATATGAACGAACTTTTGGATTTTGTCGATTCTAGTTTGATAAAAGGCCAAAACTGGATGACCGTGAATCCAATCACAACCGGTTCGATTGTTGCCGGATTAGTAATCAAATCCTTCACATGGCTCCACCAAACTTTCAACCTGTAAACGGCTCAAAACGCCAGCTCTCTTCATCGCTTGGTAACTCAGTGCTCACTGAGTACACCGTCGTTGTCAGAACTTTGCACGAGACACATCAGTGAGTTCTGGGAATGGTGAAATAATCTGACTTGAGGAAGACCGTCATAGACAAGAGATTCAGCTGGATTCCGTTGAGTCTCTCGTTAAAACCAAATTCGTTTGTTAACTAGAGTATTTGACGAATTCTATCCAATTCGGGTTCAAGTAGAACATAAGGTTCATTTCGGGGGAACTTGGAAACGACGCCTTGCTGATGTGCCCTGATTGGACGGAAAAAACTGGCCGTGGGCTGTCGGACAGTTATCAGCAACCTAATTAGTAGTGTGTTACTACAGACTTGGAGTACTTTTGATTGCTAAACATACCTCTCGTTATTACTTTCTAATTAACTGAAGCTTGCTTCCAGTTACTTGGGTTGGAATTAAAGGATTCTAGCAAAATATCATTTGATAACCTTGTAATTGAAGGGTGGCGTTTTTTCCACAATTTCCTGGTCTGTTCTCTGCAGATAACCTAGTTTTCACCGCGTGCACTGTACTCCCACTGTGGCATATTCTCCCGGAGTCAGGCTTAAAAGTCACTTGACAAACAAAAATTGAGTATAATTACTCCAGACCGATTGGTAGTTTTACACCATGCACTCAGTCATTGGCAGCCACGCCATTTCGGTGTTTCTAGTTAACCAAGCGACATCGCCCACTCGAATCGTTCCGACTGTGCCCAGTGTTCCAAAACAACATAAGACAACGTACATACCGACCAACTTAACCGGCACAAGACACGGGGTTCTTGTTGACAAGTCAACAGGTGACCTTTGTACCCCTTTTCACAAGGGAAAGCTGCGCATTCAAGGTTAGGATTTTCTGTGAGATGACTTTGAGAATCATTTGGACTGCCCGCTCAACACCAGAAAACCACCTGCCTGGATCAGACTAGCTCCAGTAACACAGGTGGGTGTAAAGTCACCGTCAAGGGAACAGAAAGCTACGGAATCTCATTGAAGAAAAACGTAAATCACGTACATCGAAACCTGTTGCAACTGACGGGTGAATGTATAATGTTCCGAGTTGCTTCATGTCATGAACGCATCTTCTCAATAGTGCATCACAAAACTTCGAACTTGCTTCTTCTCCGATGTGACCGGGTTTCGATTGGTTCCCCCAGGAGGTTCGGTGAGATAAGGCTTGCAGAATATGTCCTTCGCTATGGTTTTCTTCGTCCCCGGACGGCCCTGTTTTTTGTATGCTGCATTTGACCTTGAACTGAGCGGCTAATTTTTTAATTTCTGACACGGTGACCTTGTACACCAAAGTTCACTAGCTTGATTGTTCACTACGGATTTCGAGTTGTTATTCTGATGTTTTTGACGGAAATTTTGGGCGTGTAAGGTTTGGGCATTCAACGTTTTGCCAGTGTACCCATGGAGCCCTAATTCCATGTACGCCTTGCTTCTTCGACTATTCCGTCTTGAGGCTGTGGGCATCCCCTGTCCTGTTTCCTGAGCAGTGGGTTTCCAAACATTTCAACGCTCGACAGTGAATCGTTTGCTAGCGGCGCTTCTGCTCCATGTGGGGATTGGAGATAAATTTTAGTAACTGTGAAATCTGACGGTGCTTTCGGCAGCGCACAAATTGAGGCGCCAGTTGCTGACATTATTCATCGCGCAGAACATGAAACCTGGTCGACTGTAGCTTGTCGGACCGAACAACACACCCGGTCATCGTCAGCCGTATCGTGTAAACTAGCCACGGGAAGCTTGTTGTCCCGTTTCATTTCCCGATATTTTCTCATGGGATAGCTGACTTTCCTTACTATTCCTTCTGTTATGTTTTATCACGTACGGAGGTGGTACACAATGACGGAGTCAACCAAAGCAAGATGAAACTAGAAATATAAGGATTCTTTAGATATCGATAATTACACTCATTTGCAAATCAATTTGGTTTTCACGGGAGACTCAACTGAATCTCTCGTTGATGATATTCTTCAACTGAATGTGCTGCACAAAGGCCGCCTCATTTTTCAGTTGGTACGATATTCGAGATATCGCAGTATACTTTCATAAAGGAAACTATTCACAAGGTTGCTGGAAACTCTTTGACAGCCCACAACCGGTTCCACCCTTCTTGGGACTCATCAGATAGGCTCAGTCCCCAAGAAGGGCGAAATCGGTCGTGGGCTGTCCAAGAGCTTTCAGCAAGCTTTTGAGTAGTTTCCTTTGTGAAAAGATGCTTTAGATAGTTGTGGTCGTTTGCACAGCTTCCGCAAGAAAATCAGATCCTTGTAGGTATTTGAAGAAAAGATGATCAATTTGTGCTCTCACGTGTTGTATCGTGGTACCATTTTAAACTGACCCTTACAGGTGACTCCTTTTCGGAGGATGAATCCTTCCCGGGACCTGAGTTCATCGGTCCCTTGGTTAATTGGCTGATATGTCTGACCTGCCGGTCTGAACCAAATGTCAGTTCCCGTAGCTTTGACCCACCACGAGGAGTGACGTAAGCACCCAGCTTCTGTGTCATATGTAAGATGAGAAAGGAAGCGGAAGCTTCCTCGTATACTTGTAATATACAGCATGTGCGATAACTTTATAACCACCTGTTTTACCTGGAGGACTCCCGTCAGTCAAGGTGGGACATGGACGTTTCAGGTGGTGGACAGATTTGTTCCCTCTAAATTCGTCCCCCCTGATAACTCCGAACCATGGTTTGCCTCTCTGCGTTTATGTAGCAGCTTCTGAGGTCATCCTTTAGTTTGCGTTACAGACATTAAGCAGCATCTGACCAGGTGTTTCCTTCTTGCTGTTAACGTGCTTTTCAGTGTATAGGCCGATTACACTTCCCATGTTGCGACAGCGAAACACGGTTTGCGTGGGGGTGGGTGACGGTGGGTCAGAGACAATCGATGCGCTAAAGCCTTCTCGAACCTCACCACAATGGCGAACTGGTGGGATGCTGAGGTCGGCCAGGTGCACCTATAGACGAATCTGCCTCGAATTGGTCAGCTGTTGTTCCGACTGGCCAGGTTGCTAGGTAGTAACTAGGCCGGCAATAAATGGGACTCTCGCCATACGTTTCGCCAAGGTCACGAGCGTTATTAGGCTGTGTGCCATTTGGCAACATCCATTCCAAACATTCGGTCGGGATGTTGCTATGTCGATAGGGTTCGAACTGCCTGAGCTTTGTCTAATTTATGGGGCCAAACTCCAAATGCGGCAAGCGGCGCAGATGTTATTACCCCAAGGTCAATGAAGTGCCTCCGTCATTTGTTTCAGCTGGGCTCGCCAAACATCCTGTTGATGGATGGCAAGCAAATGACCTCTCTCTCCAACAGGAAAGCGCAAAATTCAAGTTGGAAATTGAGAACTTGACAATATATTGGACAGTGTTAGAATACTCGAGGTATCCTGTGTCATGTAAAAATGCTCATTTTGGCTTTCGGTCTTGGTTTGTCACCGGTTTGTGGCTTGCTGCAGGCTACCACAGTGACCCCAACATCATATACTTGTAAATGGTCCTGGTACTTTGGACAGGTGTGGCAGTTTTGGTTGTCTACTAAGGTGGCCTGAAATCCTCATGGCATAGCTAACAAGGCAAAATATTTGGGGTCTTCATTATCGTAGATGAGTAAACAAACCAATTCAAATCACTGAATACTTCCAACATGTCATCCGCTCAAGCTTGAATTGGAGAGATGATAAGCCAGTTTTGCTAAAACAAATGGCATTTACTGAGACAAGATCTGTTCCTGTCAACATCTGTGAGAACGTGACAGTTCTATTTTACACAATTGTAATTAGGGCGTTCTTTGAGTTTTCATAATTTACTATAACTATGAGGATTTTCCCAAAACATCCTTTTAGGCGAACTCCCCCCCCCCCATGATGCACTCTTCAATAAATGAATGACACTCATCGCTTAGGAGCATTTATATATTTTCTGTAGGATCAGCGTTAGAACTTCTTCTCGCTGAATGTCACAGTGAATAGCAAACATAGAGACTAAACTCACAGCTCGGTGGGACACCACAATGCTCTGCAGCGAGTTCAGTTCACCCTATGTGAGAATGCGTAGGTGAACAAGGTCAGATTACTGACGCACATTTTGAGGACGAATAGCGAGGACAGCTCACTGGGCGAACAGTAATCACGCTTTAAACCGATCCAACTTATCCGAGATCGGCGTTGTTGATTGGCCACATCAAGGCCAACGATCATTAGCTGAATCGTGATGTGAAATCCACCTCTGCATGTGTTCCTACGGATCAGGTTTTGCTCAAACTCACAGCCGCAAGGTTTTGATTTCACCTTAATCGGTTGTTAATCAGGTGGGTATTGATCAGTTCGCGGAACTTGGCCATTAACTTGCAAACGCCTCGTCACCAACCGAGGTGACATCGTTAGTGCGCGGTTGATGATGCGGCCTGATGATGCGCACTGATGAAAGATTTGCAAGTTAATTGCCAAGCTCGGCGAACAGATCAGCAGCCACTTGATCACGAATCAATAAACGCACCCCAGCTACCAATATTTCGACACATTGCAGTTTGTTCCTGTGCATTCTGAAAGCTTGTTCATTAGCATATCAGCCATGCGACAAAGCAACCCAAATAGCAATCAGCCCGCCAACGTGAAAAAAGGACCTTTTTCGTCCAGTAACCAAGTAGGCGGAAAAGTGTGAGAGATGGGGATCCCCCAATGAAATTAGTGTTCTGTTTGGAAAGAAACCTACTAAACGAAAGGAATACGGAACGTTGAGAATCACCCGTATTTGGGCGAATGAATTCATGTATCCCTGTAAAACTGTAGAAAAATATAAATTCAGCTTACTGGCAGACAACTCACGTTTAAGGTAGTCGATATCAGCAAATAAAAGCAGACGTCCCCGTCTAATTATCTGGACAGAAAACAGGGTCACCTATGCTTTCGTACTTTACCATGTTGAGTAGATTTTGGATAAGTAAATTGATTGGTCACGTGGAACGCTAAAGAAGGATCATTCCACTTACCACGACCGATGGTGCTTAGCGCGGAGACCTTACCGTAAATTATTAAACAGTGCGGATGCACTTATTACGGGGAGCTGGCTAGCGATGAACCCAGAATTAAGCTTCTGTTGTCCAGGTAATCAAGGTCATGCAGATTAACAAAAGTGATAACCTTCAACTAGCAGCATCTTCTCCGTACACACGTCGCAGCCATCGAGGATGGGAAGAAACCGCGGCTACGGTCGCTGAAACAACGAACAGATAGACAGATGCAGCAGATGTAACCAGAAGATAATGATGAGGTGCGCCTTTGGAAAAAATGATTGATTGGTTGATTGGTTAATCTTCCGTGCACTGCACCACAAGTGTAGAGTCGATTTTCCGCATGACGCACGTGTGAACTGTTTCCTCGTCGAAAATGTACAGGAATATTGGTAGCTCGGGTGCGCTCATTGGTGGTTGATCTGGCGCCGTTGATCTTACCTAGAGGGGTTCTTCTGTACTTTCTGTCGTTCCGGGAACGACAAAGAAGCTCATTAGGTCACCCTTTATTGCTTTGTATCCTTTCTAGTTTGTCGCATTCAATTCAAAGATGCAGTCTGATCGTTGTTCAGATGTCCGCTGATCTGTTCACCGAGCTTCGCAATTGACTTGCACACTTTTCGTCACCACATTGTTGCGCTCAAATAACCTTTAGAAGGGGAACTTCTAGACGAACCCAACGGATTCATACGCTAACTGTTGTTCATAGTCGTTTATAGCCTTTAATTTCGCCTGTTCTGCCTGCATTAGTTTCTTGGGCATAACGGAAATCAAGCTCCCAGATGGCCCAATTCATCTGGAGAGTTTCATCTACTTTCGAAATGTTCTATACTCTGACCACACTAAAGAAACCCCTTGAAAGCATCCGGATCGTCATTACCATCATTGACGAAATAACATTAGTGATCAACGCTGATAATTTGCTACCGTGCAAACATAATTTAGTTGAAAGCCTTAATGTGAAGAAAAGAATAGACGTGGTTGGGGAAGGGACTTAATGCTAGCCTACCACAATCATTCCGAGGGGCCAACACGTCCGGGCACTCAGTTAGGCAATTTGGATAGAAACTGACAACAACAACTCCACTGACATCGACTAGCAGCCAGATCTCGTAGCTTCTTTAACCCCGGAGCTGTATCATGCGGCAGAACGCACACACAACACTCAGACTTATAATCTCTTTCATACTTTTCTGCCAGGTCAAAGGCTGACCTCCTCTCTGCTTTCGCCACTCCGAATTAGAAAGGATACAGTATACTTTTGGGTAAACGATGGTTCGGTATGCACAATACATGGCCTAACCAGGACAGCTTCTCGACCCATTACACAACCGAACATTCGCTTCCTAATTGCTTCGTTGCGGATTTGCCAGTCTATAGGACCTGCAGTTCTAAGACAGCGGTTGTCGAAGACCTGAAGGTGTCTCATTTTGGCTGCTGGCACAGGTCACCTCTCACAACTCTACGACAAAACAGTCCATAGTTTAACTTGACACACAGGTTGCTTGAGATGGCGGAACACGCTACATTGGCGCCCAAGGTGCCTCAAATTAGTAAAAGCGACACCAGCCTTAGAGCTTCGAGCATTCTGTCACACTACAGTAGGAACCAATACAACTTCCAAGATAGACGAAACGCACCACAACCTCAGGTGCCTCTTCTTGGATTGCGAGTGGCGTTTCAAGTGACTGCATGTTCAAGAGCATGACCTTAGTGTTCGTGGGTGCAGAGCTCATCCAAAAACACCTGCGCCTTTTTCCCTTCTTCGAAGACGAGATCAATGTCACCTGTACATCCGGATGCTTAAATTTTAAAATGCGTCGGCAGAATTACTAAGGCAATGTGCAGTAGTAGCTACCGTTGGTGACTGTTTACTAAGAAAAAAACTGATACTCGGCCATTGGTGTGTGCCAGCACTATCCATATCTGAGGATAAAATCGATCAAAGTTCCAATAACTGTATCAGGAAACAACAACACAGACCGTCCGACCTTGCGTAGTCAAGTGAATGAGAAACTTACAGACAAAATGCCTAGTTCGTCTGTCTGGATTGGGTGTGTATTACATCAGAATGGGATCAGACATTTTGTTTTGCACTAAGCAATGATTCACCATTCGTTGCCGTTCACCGTAGTGGTTTGTACTAGATGCACAACGGTTCACGCAACAGCCGTATTTTGATTTTACCGTTTGCTCTGACAGCAGCTACGCAAACAAACGTAAAAAGTAATCTCTGTTTCCTCGGGAAGGTGAATCTGAATCCACAATGAACTAACACTGAGAATGAAGTAAACAACCCACCAATTAAGGGCATTTTGCAACAAGAGGTAATTCCGTTATTTTCCCTAAACTGTACATCCCAACTGCAATAAGACCAATGGGTATTTCTAAGTCCCAAACAAGGGATACACTCAGCTAACTGGGGAAGCGGATTATTCTGGAGACGGATACTTATCCGATTTTCTTCGTCCACATTTAGTTACTGAACCGTATTTAGAACAGCTCTAGTCATACATAACAACAGGTCTTGTGAGTAATGATCAGATAAATCGATGTGAAGCTATGGTGTTGCGCGTCAACGATCACGTGACAATGAACATTTAAAATGTGATGGCCACGATCGATCGATGGTGTATTTACAGCTTTGGAGTTTGCAAAGCTTTGATGGCTTCCATGACCACCCATGATGCAAAACGGTGCTCAAGTTCACATTCGGGTACGTAATTGATGACCCGGTACGTGAGTTCCGCCATGCTTAGACCTACTGTGCCCAAGGGAACCGGGTCTAATGTACAGTAAACTTGTGGCGGCAAACTTGCAGTGCCAAAATTCTGGGGTTATTCGACCGAAACGGAAGCGTACGCAGTTGGTCTTTTGGCATCACAGTGCAAATTATTGCGACTGAAAAGCCCTCAAACTGTACGACAGTCTGAGAGACAGGCTGAATAGAAAGTTAATGAAACAAGTTGGTATAGGTAGGAAAGCTCGCATCCCAGTCTTTACCATTCCCAAAAGAAGCCACATATCTCATGGAGCGACATGCCGGAGAAACGCGAAGTGGCAGACGGTACCATGAAACACAGAATTATTGATTGACAAGGCTTATGTTGAGTAGGACGCTCAATTTTGCCGAGGCGGTCAGCCGTATATTGCGAGGGTCTGTACACCTAACAGATGACGTACTACACTTGCTGTACGGTGCTAAAAACTTCACTACTGCAATACTTCGTAAATTACCAAGTATGAATAGGTTGGACTGACAAGAACTTGCACAAGAACGCACTGTCCTGCGTAAGGCTCATCAGGTTGGAGTTCGTCGCCTCATGACGTATTTGCACGCCAAATTCCAAATTGGTGGAAGTAAACACTCATTCATGTTAGAGTGAGAGTCAAGTGCATTAGTTTTTCATGACGTTCCTCGGCCGGATATGCTGCTCAGAGGCTGTCTCAGGGTTCACTGTAGTCGGTTTATTTTCATTTGATATGATGTGCCGCTTATAAGGTTGAGTGGAATCCATCAGATGCCCAAATGTGAGTTTTGCTTCGTTTGAAGTGCAGCACATTCGGTTGGGATAGCATAAACGTCTCGAGTGAGTACAATCACAGTTCGAAACCACTGTTGAACTCTTTACCATTCTGTCATGAGATTAACAGGCGATTGCTTGACGAAGGTAGTGTACAGGCTCTTGGGTTGTTGTCCACATCCTCCCAGTTTCCATTTGTGGGAAATTTGGTTAACCGGGTGAATTTCTCTCATTTAAATTTTGTGCTGTATTGAAACAAAACCCATTGAAGACAGCCGTGAAATCCTAAAATATATTTGGGCCACAGGTTGGGTGAAATACAGTAGTCCCCTGAAAACGACCACACACGAGGGACAGATCAACCGATTTGGATTGGAGAGGAAGGGGTTCTCTTGGAGGGACACGTTTAGTCAGGAGCAAATGATGATACATACCCCCCGACTTTTGATAGTTGTATATCTGGGACTATTGAAATAACACCAAGGCCGTCTACTGTGAGACGCAAAGTAGATGACCACCCCTTTAAAATAAAGGAAACCTTCCGGATCCAAGAAGATTGTCTCTCTCCAACTCCGTTAGAGAGGTACCACTTTTCAAATATCCCTAAAGATTGGCGCTTGCATCAGACCCTGTGCGCGATCTCAATGTTCAAGCCTAAACTTCTTCGTACATCACTGGCTTTGAAGGATCTGCATCTATGCTACCTGCGGGGGAAGAACTAGTCGGATTATTGCAGACTGTAGATGCTAAGGTCAATGCAGGCACACCGTACACACCGTCAATGGGCATAATTAAGGGCGGAGTTGCAATGCTTCAAGCCAAGTCATAACGCTCAGGCGTGCAAACACACTTACGCCGTTATCATCACTCTTGATAACCAACTTTATTTGTAATACACTACCTATAAGGTTGCTTAAAATTCCTCGACATCCCGCGACCGGTTTCGCCCTTCCACTTCGGGCTCATCAGGTAGGCTCTGCCTCCGAGTTTCCGTCAACCTTATGTTCTACTTGAACCCAGATTGGACTGATTGCGACAAATACACTCATTTGCAAATCAATTTGGTTTTTACGGGAAACTCAACTGAATCTCTCGTTTATGATATACTTCAACTGAATGTGCTGCACAAAGGCCGCCTCATGTTTCAGTTGGTAGGATATTCGAGATATCGCAGTATATTTTCATAAAGGAAACTACCCACAACGTTACTGGAAACTCTTCGATAGCCCACGACCGGTTTCGCCCTTCCACTTCGGGCTCATCAGGTAGGCACAATCCCCGAGTTTCCGTCAACATTATGTTCTTCTTAAACCCAAATTGGACGGATTGCGACACTGACTGCGCGTACCTGATGAGTCTCAAGAAGGTCGAAACAAGTCGTGGGCTGTCGAAGAATTTTCAGCAACCTTATGAGAAATGTATTGCGTCTATACATGTATCGCGATATCTCGAATATCGTAGCAACTGAAACATGAGGCGGTCTGATGCAGCACATTCAGTTGCCTGGAAACATCACAAACGAGATATTCAGCTGAGTTCTAGGTGAGCCTCTCGTAAAACCAAATTTGTTTGCAAATGAGTGTATTTTGCTAGGCAGAGGTAAACTAAAATGCCATCCATATTTATTCGGATCTTATGCCGATGCAAACTGGTCTGTTTTTTCTATAAATTTCTTTCTTTCTATGAATGTCACTTGGCCGTCTGTTTCCTTGGAGGGTCATAACTATTTAAAGATGTTTCGTGAAGCTAAAATGTTGTGTTATCTGTCCGGCATGTTCCTCTGTGGACAGTTCACTCGGATTGAGGCTGCATGAAGGTGCAGCGAACCGACACAATTACAGCGGATGTGTGACGGGTGATGAAACTGACGTGAATAGTACGGCTTTTTCGTGCGGCATTTAAGTT
>SJOL01009440.1:169696-212766 GCA_004794785.1 Opisthorchis felineus | reverse complement strand
ACCATTAGTCCTTATGGAGAAATTCTTTACTTCTGAACACAGTTCAAAAATTTAGAGTGCAAATGTGTTTTTGAAGGGACACTACTCACAAAGTTGCTGAAAACTCTTCGATAGCCCAAAACAGGTTTCGCCCTTCCAATTCCGGCTCATAAGATAGCGGCGATCCTCAAGTTTCCGTCAATCATATTTTCTACTTGAGTCAAATTTTACGGAAATCGCGAACTGTACTCATTGGTATACCAATTTGTTTTTAGCGGGGGATTCAACTGAGTCGCAATTTAATTTCCCCAACAGTTTCGATTCAAGTGGAACACACGGGAATTGCACCTACCTGGTAAGTCTCAAAAAGATCGAAACCGGTCATGGGCTGTCGAAAGTTTTTCAAGAACCTTGTGAATAGTGATCTTTCCAGAAACTATACCATGGTCTCTCGTACCCAATGAAAAACGAGGCAGTCTTTGTATGGTGCATTCATTTGAAGAATAGCACAAACGAGAGTGATTCAGCTGAGTCCCTAAACCAAATTGGTACGTAAATAAATATGAAAGGAGACGACTTTCATCCAATGAGATTTTGAGCCAAAATGTATCATTGATTATATGCGGACCGTTAACAAGGTAATCGAAAAGCAGATCATCGAGAGGGAGAACAATACCATTAAAAATGCACCTGTGAATGAATAAAAAGCTGGTGAGAATCAGAAGAGTAGTATTTGGTGGGCTTTAGAAGGGGGGATCGGTAGTCGGCTGGCGTCGTCTGAAGGAAAAACTGGCTAGTAAGCCTTTTTTCTCTTTACTTCCGTGAAAACCAATAGGGGGAGGTGTTAACGCCTAACTGGAATTAAGCTGGCAACAACGAATTCTTGAGGAGTTCACTGAGAAGAGGTAAACGTTCTAGATAAATACATGTCAGTTTAGCAAAACCCACTTGAGTATGTTCAAACAAGGAAGGATTCCGAAGCAGTGGGACGCTTTAACTGACCAGATACATAAATTTGAGATCTGTCTGACTTTCAGGAATAAAAGAATCGTAAATTGTTTGATACTGACAAACGGATAGCGGAACATGGGTAACGTCCAAACAAGTCCAGATATTTAAAATAAAACTTAAGTAGACAACCCCTTCCCCAGAGTAGAAACCTATCATAAATACGGGTGGGGCAGAATAAGACCAACCTCGACTGGCAATGAGACGTTTGCAGGCAAACTTCCCAGCTCACCGAGCAGATCATCTGCCATCAGTTCAGCTGAGTGACAACAGTATTTCCATTAACTTCTGACGACATTGTCCCTGGTTGTTGGTCTGTTCGCCGAGCTTGGCAGTTGGATTGCAAACTTTTCATCACCAATCGAGGTGACATCATCAGTGCGGGGTTGAGTGGGTCCTACAAAGTCATTCCGCTGCAACAGGACATTCAGCTGGACGTTTCCGTCTTCAAGATATTTCCCACAGCGTTGGGAGTTTTTCTCTTCTGCTGAGACAGCCGTTTGCATAATGGTTGAGCATTAGTCATTGATTGATTATTGATCGATCATTGATTCTGAGGGTTTGATTTCAGTCGTATCACGGGAGACGCTCAACTGCGACATAAATAGCATAACATAGGGATAGGCTTGTAACAGCCAATTTCGACCGGATGAGAGTTCAAACAGTCAACGTCGCTTACTCTTCAGCAGCTAACCAAAAACTCTATGCTGAGTGTGGAATAAACATAGTCAAAAGCAGCTTAATTACCTTCCTCAACAACAGCAACAACATTCTACTCACTAACACTACTAACAACAAGGTTGTCATTCACATTGGTGAGCAAAAGTCTCACCTCGTTCCGGTCCATTCGCTTGGAAAAAAAGTACACGCACTTCTGACAGGCAGAACTCAAACTTTCCGCAGCGGCTGATGTAAATAGATTGGTTTGACCCTGCTTCGATTTTGTAACTAGCGTTCGCTAAAGTTTGATAACCGTATTTCTACGTTTTGCCTCGGTGACAACTGGGGGATTTAGCCACCTGACTTGATAGTCTACTCACAAGTGAAGCAGATGACTTGGATTCGCTGGGCCTTTGACAACCCCCATAGGTAGCGTTCCTCCTCTGGGGTGAGAATTCTTTCCAAACCAAATGTGAGATGGGTGTGGTCCGGTTAACTTGAGGAGCATTACATTGATTGGTGCGCTTACTCCCCGCTACGCACTGCTGCGTTTGCTCACAGTCGTGAGTGAAATGAGTGTCTACAACTTATTTTGTGCAGGACGGAAACTCCGATTCTGTCGGCCAAATACAGTCACGCCCTTCTCCACACATTTTGTTTTAATTTCTCCCCGGGATGTAACATCTCATCTGACCCGCAAAAATCAAACTTTCAAAAGGGATTTCGTCGATTAAGTGAGGCCAACTATTGCTGAAAAACCCCAGAAGGACTGTGCTGCTGTTACATCCTTGTTGATAATTTCTAGAAGTACATACCCGAGAGAGTGTTGGGCATGATACCTTCCGGCTAGTGGCTGAAAGCTTGACCGTTTTGCCACGAGCGGCTGATCAGCAGTGTGGTTATCTCTCAACTAGACAAGGCATAGCGCCGCTGCCAGATAAGGAAGGAAAAACGATGCATATCGTTCGGAAGAAAAGAATTTCCGTGAATCACATGATCCCTCAATATGGAGAGTAATGACTCAAGAAGGCAGTCAACAGCGAGTCACGTGATGCGGACTTCGTGACTGAGTGGCGCCAGAACCAGCTTAGTTAAACACAGTGTTGATCATCCAGTTGTTGCCAAATGTCACAGTGATCAGCTACTAGCCGGAACGTCGCGGGCCCGAATCCCTCCCAGGAATTTGTGAGGCGCACTGTCTTGAGATTCTGGAAGAGAATGAAACAGCTGCACAATGTTTCTTGCCTTTTCAGCATAGATTGCCTTCGGTTGCAGGGTGAACATTCAGATGAAGTATCGTTTTCAGTTTCCATATGCCCGGTACAGTCTGCAACATCAGCCACCATAGACGAATCAAATTTTTAAAGGAAAACACCTCTGGCTATTTGATTCTACGGATAAAAGGTGCACCCTGTTTTTTATGGGAGAAGAATATGTATGACGTAATCAACTATCAGACCAAGGCGGGGTGAACTTTGACCCGGGACTCCGTCTTAGAAAATAGCATGTTTCACGGGAAAAAATTATGGTGTTACAAATCCGGGAAAGCTTTTGCCATCAGAACGCTCTAATTCGCCTCCTAGCCTGCATCCACACGTGATTTTTTATGGAGAAGATTCCGGGATTCGAGCTCAGTCATGCATCTACAGTTGTAGAAGAAACCTAAAACAGCTTTGGATTTACGGCCTTTGATATGAAAACGAACTCACTGAGCTGAATTGGCGAATTACATTGATCTGTAAATTACATCGGTGTTGACGAGCGACTCAGCTGAATTTCCATAACCGAAGGTGCTTCACAGAAGCCGCCTCATGTTTCATTCAGCGCGATAATCGAGATATTGCAGAATGTTTTTCCTTGGATTAACAGGCCCGGAGACCATGCTTACCTGATTAATCCCAAGAACTACGAGAACAGTAGTGGACTTTAGGAGAGTTTTCAGCAACCTCGTTAGTAGTATTCCTTCAGGAAAATATACTGAGAAAGTAAGCAAGAATAGTTCCAGAATAAAAGTCTGATCATATTAGAGAGGCGGTTGTTAAAGACTTCAGATCGAGTGGGTTTGCACAAAGCGCACTGCACTAGTGTGTTTTGCAGCTGCCAACCAGGACCTGTTTACGCGTGTACGAGCTGTTCTAGCAAAATATGTGACTTCCAATGTTTGTTTTGGAAGCCGAGTTTCAAAACAGCCAACGCTTCCTGCAACCGGAATTTATTGTGCTCAAGAATGCTGACATTTTCAGAAAACGATCTGGGATCAGCAATCTGAAAATTATATGGAGGGTGGAACTAGAACTATTTGTAACCCCATCGTCTACATTTGTTTTTGTTGTACGTGAATGAAGGAGCAGAAACATTTTGGTTATTTATGGTGCACAAAACGCTAGAAAAACAACCTCCTTTCTTCGGAAAATACATTCATTTGCTGTGCCTTTATCCACATTCTGAAACGCAAGCCCTGTTGAATTGGTTGACCACGCTCATAACAATTTTTTGGCATGCACCTTGCACCTTCAAAGTACAAAGTCATGCTTCAGAACTTTCAGTCTCTGAATAGATCCCTTAAAATTCAGTGAGAATCACTGGAGGTTGTGGGGAACTTCACATACCTCGAAAGTTGTATTAGGTCTGCTGATGAGAGTGTCTCCGATGAAATCGGTGCACGAATCTAAAAAACCCGAGTCACTTTTTTAATTTGAGTCAAAAAGCATATCACTGGGTCTCAAGGGTCCCGTGTACAAGGTTACAATAAGGGCTGTTTGTTGTGTGGCTGCGAAACATGGCAAATCCGAACAGAAGATGTGAGGCCTCTTAAAGTTTTAGGCCTTCGATGTCCCAGAAGCGCTGCTGGCGTCGGATGGCATCAACGAATTCGTAACGGGGCAGTTGGAAAACGAGTGTGCCTTTGTGCAGATGACTCTTCAAACGCGGCCAACATCCAGAAATATCAGCTGTGGTGGCTCAAAACACCGTCTACCGAGACAAGTGTTGTTCTCTATGCCTCCTTTAGAAGGTCGCAAACTGCGTGGTGGACAACGTATGACTTGGCAGAGGGATTTGAAGGGGGTTAAGTGAAGCTCAGGTGTTGCTGGTACGGTCTACCTCTTAGGATGGGGTCCCCGTGGCCCGTTCTGCAAGAAATGGTGACTGATCGATGTCAGTGGCTCTCGTGTTGTCAGTTTCTTTCCACGTTGTCTAGTTGAACGTTTGGAGGCATATGCATTTCAGAATGCTTGCGAAAGGCCAGCATCAGGCCCCCCTCCTCACTCATTCTTCTTTGCACTCTAAGGCTTTAAATACAATCATTTGAACTTTGTGGTTGTACGACAGTGAGGTATTAGTGTCAATGGTGCTGTTGCTCTCTCCGATGACGACGATGGGGACCGACTTTTAGCCCATTGTGCGCGGGAACTGGATGTAACATGTGAATCGGGGAACAGCTGCCGACACACCACACTAATCTGTTAACGCCCTCGCGACCGCAACTCATCCACGGGCGTTTTCTCAGACTGTGTGTTACAGGTGCGGCACGTAAGACGTCAGTCGCTGTTCACTTTCTGCATACTAACATCCAACCCGGGTGACCTTTTTCGACTTGAGGCACTGGCCAGTCGCCTTACCAGAAAGGGTTTCTCAAATTCAACGCCTTTCCCTTGATAAGTGTTTGCATGAATGAGTAGAAAAAGCCATAGACCGATCACTTTCGTTGGTCTTTGAATTTTCATGGCATTCTTTTGGAAACTCTATCCCGAGTGTTTGTGAAATTCCTCAAATTAAGAGCGAGTCATACCTAATTTTTTTGCTGGGTGGCAATACTTATGCCTTTAATACAATTACCGGGTGATTACCACTCACAGGCCAAGTTCAACCTTGAAGCTAATCGATAACTTCCGAACGAATTTCACTCAACACACGAATCGAATGCCTAAAAAGTGCTCTCAGCTGTCTATAGTAGCGATTTTCGACTCTTTAGTCTGTCTAGAGCGCTTCTAATTGCACGTTGCTCATCTCAAACATTTGCGATCGATCGATATAAATAAATCCACTGTCCAGAGGTAAGTTTTGTGAATTCTCCTATTCCAAATATTAGGGTATACCCAAAATTCCGGAAAACTGACCTGATCACTGTATCCTTTGATGTTTTTTATTTATACCGCGATTTTTCAGGAATGTTTCAACTAAAAAAGGCGTAGTTGCATAAAAGAACACATCATTCATGTGGGCGCCTTTCGAACGCTAGACATAAACGAAAAGGTACATCCGATAACGAATGTTTGACTTACACACCCATCCACGGAACGATTGGGTACACCCTGTCATCAAAATGCAGAAACTTTCAGAATCACATGTTCATTGCGAAGTGCACTTCCGTGTTGGCCACGTAAGAAATCCTAGTTATATTGCAACTTTTCCGCCGGGAAACTGTTTTTCGAAAATCTCTCAGTCCTACCGAAATAGCAGTAAGGCCACTTTGGGTGCAGTGCATTTTACTTGTTCGTAAGGCACTGAAAAAAGCATATTCACAGTTCATATGTTGGGTTAGACTGCTGTCAAAAGTCACGTGACCATGAGGTTGGTCTTATCTGACAAACACTCTCATGAATATATTGGCACATAATGGGCTTAATCTAGTGAGGCTGGTCAAGAGAACATGGTTGTCAGGCTACGGGGAAACGCGATTCCTCCGAATGACTTTTTGCCAAGTATTTAACCGATTCAGGCATTATGTCGAAACCTGTTTTTCACCTTATCAGCACGGAGTTCAGATGACTGTGTAAAAAACGGCTCAGAATTCAGTATTTTCATTAGTTCGGGAGAGGGGAAGTCAAACGAGTATTTGCCTCCACCATGAACATCCACAAAGTACGCTGCCTATTGCCCACAGATTACAGCTGTGAAAGTCAAAACTTTATCTCACTGGATCACGCCCCCCCCCCGACCTTTCCGCGTTCGACTACCTTCAGAGCAGAGTTCTGTTCTAGGGCTATGCCAAACTAGTCGTCTGATCACACCATCTTGAAACGAACTCGCAAACAATCAAATATAAGCGCACCTGAGTAAAATGCCCCAACCGGCTCTTTGCAAAAGTTTGTCTCATGAACGTCAAGTTTTCAGCACATCAGAGGAGGGTTAGCTTACTGGGTTGCTTATAATGGTGCAGTTTAATCTGAGGGACTCTAAAAAAGAAAACAGGATTAAAAATGCTGCACCACAGATTTCTTGTTTTATAAATTTTTATGTAAACACCCGTATACGTTTGGTCGACCGTTTGAAGTCGGAGGGGAGAACTCTGGGAAGTATCCTAAAGAAGGCGGATGTCCTGATGCCACTGCTTGTTCTTAGTCATAACCGCCTTCCTCGAAATCTCATTGGTGCCTAAGAAACACACGTCCACTTAGCCGTTGACTAATACTGAAGTCTTAGGTGCATTTCTTGGGACACGTGGTAAGCGTCTTGATACACTTAACCCAGGATTCACGTCTTCTCAGTTTGCCATTCACCTAGGTTAAGGGAACTTGGTAGTTCGACTAAAGTTTCCCCGGGCGAGATTATTCACGTTTTTCCAAAGGGGCACTTGGAGGTAGCCTGGCTTTAAAGGGAACCGCAGGTGAAGTCATTGTTGATATGGATGATTGTGTAAGGTTTCCAAGGGAGGTACTTTAGTTTCGGAACCAAAACAACTACGAAAATCTGTGTTGATATGCTGACTTGAGGCGAGCAGAAAGGCGAGTAAATCTGGAGTGGTAAGGTAACCATCTAGGCCTGTTAATAAACAGTTTGCGATATCCAGACACAAACCTATGTTATCCCGGATATCGTATAGAGTGTTTGACCTTAGAAACTACCAAGTATCCTTTGCAAAGCAGACTCCGATAAGATGATTCAGGCCAGATTTGTGCAGTTAAAATCGGGTGGTCTAATCATTAGATCTATTCAGGTGGATTTTCCTTCATGCAGTCTGAAATCGGTAACGATGCCTATCAGGTGTTGAGCTTGAGATGTCTCAGTAGTTAAGGCGCGAAACTACTAACTTGGAGGTCCGTGGTTCGAACCCAACCTCAGCAACTCGATCCATTCCAATAAGTGGGTAGCGAACGCTAGTCCTTGATGGTTTGAACTCGTTGAGAATCGGAACAAGGTCAGATGAAATTGTCAGCTATTTGTACAGTGGTCGGTTTTTTTTATGCTTGTACCTTGTGCTGTGAACGTACTATCCTGCCCTTCCAGGATTCAAACTCCGGGCACAAGACAGGCGAGGCCACCGTGTTACTACTGCTAGACCAGCGTACGCTGGATTTCCGGAGTTCACAGCCCGGCATGGCCAAGGATACACACTACTGATGAGTTCCGGTAAGTGCGAAACTCGGGTCCAGTGCTTTTCTTTACTTGTGTTTTTTTGTGAACTCGCCAGAATATCTACTTCGGGACAGAAGAGGGACTCTTCAAACGAGAGTGACGTGAACATGTATTCTACGAATCCCGCAACCACCTGCAGCAAATGAACTAAGGCCAGGTGTTTCGTCAAAACTGCCAGCTATTCGCGCGACCATCGTTCTGTTAATGCCTGGGTTTTTCGCTGTGATCGTACTACATTTTGCTGCTCGATTATTGAATGATCTAGCTAGCATGGGTCATTCACTTTGAAACAGCTGTTCCATTCAAGATGTCCTTGAGATGGAGGTTCCTCATAAAACCGAAACACTGCATTCCATATGGGTAAAAATTTGGAGTTATCGGAACGGTTTCTTTTTTCGAACTGTTGCTCAAATAGAAGTTCATTTTGAAATTCTTTTCCAAGTGTTCTCTTTCGCCTTCGGTTTATATTCCGTAATGTTTATTTTTTTTAGCTCCACATACTTCGGCGTTTAAGGCTCGAATTTACTGACCGGTAGGTCCGTGGTTCGAACTCAACCTCTGCGTCGCGACTGTCTTTGTCTAGGCTTTGGCAACTTGACATTATGTCAGTCCTCGTGCTTCCTCCGGATAGCTCGTCAGCTGTGCACCGGAAGTTTTTTTTACAGCTGAACGATTAATATTATTATCATTTATTATTTTTATAAGATGGCATCGGTGTACCTGATTTCCTGTTGTAGTTCCAGGACTAGGTGCTCACGTTAAGGTTTGGCTCACAAAAATTCACCCAAGATTCTCCTACGAACGGCCAAATTCTGGAGCCAAGGTCACAAAGTTCAACTTCTAGCAATTATATTTGCCATCAGTTAAGATTTCCTGACAGTTGGCTGAACCTTCACAAGACCGAAATCGTTTTGTAATCGTCAGAATGTCGTAGGAAGATTAGAATGCTCAAACCTCGCGGAAGTTGGCGTCCTTGAACTCTCAGTTAACCAATAAATTCCACCAATGAATTAAATTGTGCCTGAACAAGGAAATAATTGATTTTTTTATAAACTAATATTTACCTGCTTGCAATCAACTTGTCTCGGTGAGTTGTTGATGATGTGAGTTTGGTTCCGGCAACGAAAAATTGTCCCTGTTGGTGATGCTTCACTGCCGCAGCTAGCAATAAACCACCCTAACTTTTCTCAGGGAATGGTGCCTCGGCTAAGCAGTTCAAAAGTTTTATTATCCGGAGTTCGGTGTTTGGGGTTTCATAACTTTGTGCAAAACCTAACTTCATATGTAAATTCTGATCATCTCACTCAGTTGGATAAATTAGTTTCAGCGTCCTGTCATGCACTTCCTAATTGAGTGTTGAGGAACCGGGGAACAAGTTCAGGAGTATGTTGCCAAAAGACTAACACCTCCCCCAACCAATGTGGACGTTAGAGGAGCTGAGAGCTAGAGTCTTCCTTCCGCTTCTTCAGGTGAGAAGACAATGTTACACTCAACTTGGTCATTCATTCAACGACCATAAGAGGGTTAGGCGACCCCCTGTTGTTTCCAGAAGGGCAAGGTAAACACCTGGTGGGTTTACCAAACGTTTCTGAAACGATGACATCTCACTCGGTCCCAGACGTTTTCCAGATGACGGAAAACCTCTCAGTATGTTTTGTAATGGTATAAATGGGCTGGTTTCTGTTGGCTACGCAGAACTGATTGCAAAATAACTGTAGTGGGCTTGCCTAACCTCTCCCACGAAGCAGCTGGCTATATTCCGTCGAAAGCAGGTTTCCCATTCGCTCAGCTGATTCACTGCAGTTTCGGTTGAACAGCTATTTGGTTAGTTCAGATCTATTCCCCTGGTAGGAAGGTTGCACGTTGAGAGGTTGCTTACTCCCGTGGCAGCTGTTGGCGCAGATGAAGGTCACCCTGGACTAGCTGTATTAGATGGGTCTTTTCAAGACAGTGACTGAAAGTAGTTTCCTGTAGTTTCCTGGTCACTTGTTAAATATACCTCAAGGTTCCACCCAGAAGTAATCTCTTCTGGAAAGGAATTTCTCTCTCTCTCTTTCGAATAAACCTAATTTCTCCAACCCATTTCATCTCGCTCTCCAATGAGTTAGAGTCTTTCGTTCAAGGAGAGGGCTTCTTTTAGTCTGTCCTCAAACAAGGTCGATGGTGTGGATTGGCATGCCATAGAAAACTTGGATTTGTCCATCATGTGCGCCTACGGATTCCCGTGGGTGGTTTTACAACAGCTGCTTCCACTGTTGTTACTGTTGCCCGGACACGAACAGGCCGGCGTGACAAACATTATCAAGCGTTTATGCGGTCGAATCTACACTATCCAACCCCACAATGATGATAAATGTCATCTTTTGTGGTGCGGTCAGACGTGACATGTTACATCGGGTTTTTGCCCAAAAACGGTTTGGCGATGACAGATTATGATACAGAGCTTACCAATCATAATTCATCTTCGCAGTAGTGACTGGGTCTCAGTCGCCCTGAATTCGAATCAGAACGATCGATAGAAAGGGACTGCGTGATTCACCATGGCAAACCATGCAGAATAACTAAATGTTGTGTGACTTAGTTCCCTCAGCTGCTTATAGCAATCTGTTGATCAATACAACGCTTCTTAGCAGCTAACTCGTATGATGTGTCAGTTAACTTGCATTTTCGGCATGAGTTTTGCATGAAGTGCTTTTCATCCACCTTCTGATCGGTGACAAAAATCTCATGGCAGTAGTACTGCTCAAAAGCTCAGTAGTCCCGCGAATAACTCCCAACAAAGCTACCTCCAATTAGGACCACTTCAATTCAATCCCGTGCGATTTGTCCTGAAACGGATATCATCTTAGAAACCATCCCTCTCAACAAAGGCCAATCTAGGTATCCCCGTGGAGCAAATTGTCCCACCAACATAGATCAGGAAGCCAACATTTTTGGGTTTTCCTAAATTAGGTCGCCAAGCAGGTACATGAATATCCGCCATACACATAGTCCTCAGGCTCCCGAACACGACTTTTTACCACACAAACCTAAAATACCACAGTAATCTTTCGAGAACACACGCTTCCAAATAGAAGTTATGGTTCCGAAGGAGGCATATTGGCGTTTCGGTCAATCGCAATTAAGCAGGTTACTAAAAATACATTTTGGTAGCCTAATTAATGTGGAAACCGGAAAAAGTGAATGAAAACCGAAAAGTCCAACTCAACATAAAAGGGTTCGAAAACGAACTACATTTGTTTCATTCTTAGGAGTTTTTCTGGATTTTTATGCAGTTCAGTGGTTCTCAAACTATTCAGCTGGTCAGCCATCAGTACACACTGTGAGACACCATCAACTCCGAGTTTATGTGTGCTACGTGAATGTTAGGAAAGTCCATACATGCAGTCCGTAAACAGGAACTCAAGAGAAAGGCCGGATACTCCTTTGCTTCACGCGAATCTTACAACACAGCTTGAGAGGTATGTTGACGGAATCCATCGTATTTGTTCCCGAGTACCGGTTTCGGGACAAACGATTCTTCGAAGAATTTACAAACTGTATGAAATGGCGTGCGTTTTTTTGAACCTGATGCGGACTAGGTAGCTATTTCAGTATAGTGTGTGACGTTCTTGCTTTTTCAACTTTATTGCCGTATTCCAAATAGCGTAAAAACTACTCATAAGTAGTAAGGACAGTTGCCTGTTTGCAACTTCCATGAATTCAAGTGTGCCAAAACCGCCAACACAATTTCTCTCTACTATTTGCTATCCCGTAAAATCATTCTGGTCAAGTAGTACACATTTACTGACAAAAACTCTCACTTCGAGATGATCCCACAGACGACAGCACGATTCCCACGGGAACGAACGCGAGAGCTTGTAGATAGAATAAATATGATAGACAAACACCGCAATTCGCAACAACCAACGTGGAACCACGTTATTCATACACTAGCCAACACAAACAACTGCCATGGGGTGGGAACGGTCGGTCGGCTGAACACACTAACACGATCGATTTCTGATGCGCGATAAGCCAAACAGGCAATGTGTTGGGTGGTGCACTATCAAGTCATTCAAGCGAGGTCTGAATCAGAGACGTTTTGTGACAGTTATTCATCGCACCCGATACTGGTTGTTCAGGTATGTTCCCTTTTATGATATGAGTGTTCATCGTGTTTTCAAGAGGTCTATGCTACTTACGGCTTTTACGTGACAAATGAGTATTTGTTCGAGCCACTGAGTAGGCCAAAGAGTTCGATAATTTTATTCGATGGACGCCGCCCACTGCTGTTTCTGTATGCTGTTTAGCACAAACAGTCGTACAACCGTTCACCGTCCCTTGATTTCCAAGACTGATTTGTCTATGCTAATAAAACCGGGTTTTACATAATTCTTGCTCGACTAAATCGATTGCTTCCTTACTCGTGCAACATGGATAACCATTTTGTAGAAAGATGCTCTCTGGACATTCCGGTAATGAAGAAAGCATGTCCTGTGCACAAACTCCTTTCGCCCTCCTGGTCAGACAACGAATTACGTATCTGTTTACAATCTGGAACTACAAAGTTGTCTGACTGAATGTCTGATTCCTACGAACCGTTCAGTGAGTCGACCCATTTGCTGTTTTCCTGAGATGCACCTCCTGAGAGCTGGTCTCTCCGTTGCATTCTGCTTCCTGGGTGAAATAATTGTGTGCATGCGATTGATAAAGCTGTGCTCTGAAAGTGGTTGACGTCATTAGTAGCGGGCGCAAAATCTCTTGTAGGATGCATAGTTCGCAGCAGTCGTACTCAAGTTCACTTGCTGAAATCCGACCAAGTCGCGGGTCCATCACGAACTTCTGCTTTTGCCCCGGTGTACCTAGACAAAACATGGACGTTGCACCTCCATAATAAGAGAAGTCCTAAGAGATCCCCGCATCCTGCTGTTAATTTGCGCCAATATTTTTGTCTTTATAAAGGAACTTCCAGGTCCTGTGTGTTTGCAAACGATAAGGTAGACGAACTGTGGTGTTTCCCAGTTACCGTGCCTGGCGCGTCCGTGATTTCAATCCGTACTTAACCCCCCAGAGGAGTGGTAAGACGACTTAAACCTACCAAGTGAGAGTGATGACCTCGAACCTTCCTTGTGCACTCTGGGTAAGCTGAACAACTTTGGTATCAGTGTAACAATAGAGTGAAACAGTGCGACCCGAACTGGATCAACAACTTCTTTCCTTTCCAGCATGCTGTTTTTTCTATCTGTAGTCCTTTGTCGCGCCTCTGCTAACTTCTACCTTGTCAGTCAAGCGAGTGTTCACTCCCCCCGAGGAAATAAACCTGATCCCCTGAAAAAAGCCACTGAACTTGGCTATTCGACACACACTTGTAAGTTAATTCAGCCGACACTTGCGACAGAATTTTGCGATTATTATAGAGAGTAAATGACAAAATCTTACACGAGTATACTTCGCTAATATAATGATCGATCTCGCGGTAGAACGATAATCTAAGTGTGAAGCGAGGCTCAAAGAGACTGCCTGATTGCACTGTGAGCGCAAAACAAACTTGTTTGTACTCGATCTAACTCGATCTAATCAGTAGTTTTCTGGTTGTCCGCTCTGGGGGGTTGTCGCACCAATAGGGTGGGGGGGGGCAAAATAACTTTCCTGCTGTCTCCTCTGCATTGGAGCTAACTAACTCCAATTCAGGTAATTCAGGTAATTCAGGTAATCAAATCAAAATATGCCCTTTTGTAATCTATGGGGAGGCACTCGAAGTTGTGGAGCGCTTTACGTATCTCGAAAGTTGTATTATTTCTGACTGTAATATGACAGTTGAGGTCAATGCACGAATCTGCAAGGCTCGGGTCGCGTTTGCTAATTTGAGACACCTATGGCGTCAAAGTAGTGTATCCCTGAATCTCAAGAGACGTGTGTATCAAGCTACAGTGTGGGCTGTTTTGTTGTATGGCTGAGACTTGGCCCGTTCGAACAGCGGAACTGAGACGTTTTCAGGTATTCGACAATCGTTGTCTGAGAACCATAGCTCGTGTGGGTTGGTGTCGGCGAATCCGTAACGAGACAATTAAAAGCCCAGTTTTCGGTTGCAACGGGAATTCCATTAAAGAATGTGTCCAGCACGAGAAGCTGCGTTGGTTAGATCATGCATCACGTATGCCGAACCATCGTTTGCCAAAGAGAGTGCTGTTTTCCGTGCCCAATTCAGAGTGGCAGAAGCAGAGAGGTGGCCATCCCTTGACCTGGCAGAGGGGTGTGAAAGAGATTACGAAAAGTTTGGGTGCTGTCGGTGCTACTCGCCTACCAGGATGGGGACCGCGTGGTCCCCATTGTGCCTGGTTGCAGGCGCTGCAAGATATGGCTGCCAACCGATGTCAGTGGCGATCTTGTTGTCAGTTCCTATCCAGATTGCCTGAATGAGTATCTGGAATGATTGTGGTAGGCTGGAACTAGGTCCATTCCCCGACCACTTTATTCTTTTCTTCACAATAGGGCTTTCAAATAAATCATGGTTGTACGGCAGCGAAGCATCGGTGTGAAACACTGATGTCATGCTCTCCATGACGATGATAATGGTAACCTATCTTTAGGCGCCGTTGCTTCACGGCGTGTCTACCGATCCAGAAAGAGATAATGACATTTTTGCCGAATTTTTTATGCGACCTAATGTTAACAGACCTATCAGAAGAGTGGAAACTGTTTCTCAGTTTCTAGGTCAAGCACCGGCAACATAAAGCCGAAATTCTCCAAAGGTTACCGTTTTAGTATTGGGAACAGAAATGGTAACCATCGAGAGAGACTTCAATGCATTTCGGCTGGGGCAACATGAGTTTTTTTAAAGATATTACTTCACAGTCTGCGGATCGTTATTAACGAGCATTAACATGACCCTCAACTAACCAGTCAAGCGACTGTCCCGGCGCGATTACTTTGGGGAGTCCACATCAGAGAGGTAAAGGTCCCGGAGATATTTCCGTTCGAATGCACACTGTGAATTTTAGTATATTCGTTGATTTACAAAACGACAGGCGTTCATGTTCTAACCTGGAAAAAATGACGGAACACAGACCTGTCTTTTTCGACCACTTCACTTGGAAACAAGTGAAGTTTCTCATCTCCCAATGCAGTGGATCTTTTCGAAGTAACTCTGTGCAAACTAGGAGAATGTCTACAAAGTGAGGGGGCGTCGTTTAGTGTTATTCTAAACCACCATCTCAAAATACACCTGAAAGTACATCAGTCTGATTCTGGTCGGCATAAGTTGTTCAAGGTCTTCTTGGGTCGACATATAATCCCACAGTTTAGAGAAGTATCTGCGAAGACAACCTCAAGACAAACTGGTCGATTCTCAAGAGTTCTGAACGAATTTCCTGCTGGTAGGAGCCTATACGCCTCTTCATTGCACGCTCCCGAAGCATTGTCTTCCCCGAGATTCTATCGCAAAGCCTCCTAATTCATAAAGACTTAACTGGATAATTGTGTTCAAAAGTTACCGGGGGATGTTACATACTCATTAACCGTCAAACTACTTATATTTCTGCCTATCGTAATCTCTGAACAAATTTCGTTTGTCCAACACGTACTGGATGTACACAAACTTCACTAAACCAAACTCATTCACCACTGACGTTCTCTCAGGATGTTACACTAACTGTTTCCAATTCGCATCGCAGAACTAGCTGTTTTAAAACATACTCCGTCCTTCTCATCATTGCGCTATTAGCTCTAATGGAGCTATTTGTTCATGTGCCCATTCACTCTGAACAAACATTGTGTACTTCAGACATGGTGAAGGTCGGCGTGAGTGTCGGGGGTTTGTACTGAAACCCTCTGTTACCTGCTATGACGGCAAACGAATGCGTTTAAAGTGTAGCCGTGTGTTGTCGTCACTCGGCACTTTATGTCCCAGAGAAGGCCGGAAAGAGCAGTGTACGTATGACCAGGTAAGCTAGAATTTTTGCACCAGGAAGCCGGTCGGATCGGAATAAGTTTAAAGAAGCTGAGGCTACGGAACACTGGAAAGACTAAACAGGTTGATGACTTCATAGAATACACTGGTTTGTGATCTAGTATTCACCGGAGACTCAAGTGAATCGTGGGCCGTCGGGGAGTTTTAAGCACTTTATGAGTAGTATACTCTGCCGAGATAATATGCATCAATATCTCTAATATCGTACCAACTGAAACCTTGGGTGATCTTTGCGCAGTGCATTGAGTTGGAGGATATCGTAAACCAGGAATTCGGTTGAGTCCGCTGTCAAAACTGACTTAGCTTCCGAACTGCGTACAACGTGGTGTTCAAGCAGGAACTGCACCTAGCTGATAAGAAGGGTCAAACCGGCCGTGGGCTGTCAATGAGTTTTCAACAGTCCTATGAGTAGTGTGTTCCACCAAAGTTGATAAGTTATTTGAAGGAGGAGATACTAACCTGAGGAATTTGAAATCAACAGACTCATGTTGTGTGCGGAAGCGGAATAGGGCACCATTCATTTTCTGTTAGCTGGTTCGCGTCACGTGACCCTGTTGGTTCACTAGTCTCTAGTCCAATCACGAAGAGGCTGGACCTTGCCGTGGTGTGATGGTTTGCGCAACTTCATAACCCGTTGAGCCATAGTGGAGTGCACATGTGGCGCTCATCCTGTTTGGTCAATGGGCAGAGATCTTTGTCCTCCATAGTGGGTGTGGGAACACATACGGCGACTTGCTTCTTAGAGGTATAGGCTATCCTGACGGTTTTGCGCCATCCCTGCTTAGGTTTTTGAGCCTAGAGTTTGGCTGATGACCCTTGACGTCCTTCTGTCTAGGTGCGGGCACCCTGGCAGAATTCCAGCCCATTTGCAGCAATGAACTCCACATTTTCAAACAATCTTACGATAGTGAAGCGTCAGTGTTCTCATCCGGTATTGCTGTCAATTATAATGATGACGTCGCTGCTTCATGGCCAGTTTCTGAAGGACAGTACATTGGGAGAGAGAAGGTCGGCGGTTGATTCCACCGCTTCAAGACAATTCATGATGGTCCATAAAGCAGTCTGCACTATCTCTTATGACTGTACTTGTGCGTGTATAGGACCTGATGCCATGCATTTTAAGACTGTCCTAGAAAGAATGATGGGCTCTCCACTTCGGCGGCACTGGCCGGTACATCTAAAGAACGTGCTGCATCTAGCTGCGAACCGGCACAAACACAGAGTGTCATCATAGGATTAGAAAACCCGGCGCCATGCACAGTGGAATGTTACTTTCCCTGGAAACTTACTCCACCAGTATCACAACAATTCGGCTAGATAAACGTTCATATCTACCACGAAGAGTTTTTATCAGCCAAGCGCTAAGCCACAAAGTCATGCTTAGAGAAAGGAATGAACCAAAGTTTTCGGAATCAGTGGATTGGGTGCATCGAAGCTATGAGAAAATGTCGCGTTGCGTCTGCGGAAAAAACTTTGGAAAGCATTTTCATTGTTTTTGAAGAAAGGGTCCAAAGGTCATGGATGAATGGAGAGGAAGAGTCCGAGTGCGAGTGGGGAAGCCGAACCGATTGACCTCTCGCCTGCTGAATGAGCATTCTATCACCTGAGCTCTCACGGACGTCACACGTATGCCGATTATCCTAATTTTCGTCGATGGGAATCAGTGATTACAGATATCAGGGGTTTTACTCATATGGGAACACGCGATAAGTAGACCAAGATGAAATGGTGAGTGCTAGCTAACAGAACTTCACACTTACAGTTTTAAAGAGCTAAGTATTTTCTGGTCGAAATGATTGTTGGATAGCAAATGCGCGCAGATCGAAAGTACTTTCATGTGTTCCACATTGGCTAGGGTTATGAACGTGCCAGACGCAGACTTTGGCTGAGGACAGTGGTTTACACGAAGTTTTATGCCAAATATCTGATACCAAAAGACCCTGCTCGTCGGCGGTTCTACCAAAACTGACGGTAACCCTTTCCTGGATAAGAACTTTTGATCGTATTTAGCCAGGCCGCTCCGTCAGATCCCCAAATCATTCGATCGAGGGGTCGGGTCAGTCAATCACATAGCTAAAGACTGAATATCATCGCCTGTTCAGATGCTTCCAGCGTGTGCTGGTGGAGCAGTGGCAACATGCTCGCCTCACTTATCGAATGTCCGGAGTTCGAACTCCGGCAGGGCCAAAGATGTGCACAGCTGATGAGCTCAAATGCGAGCAAAACTCGAGTTCAGTGCTTCACCCTTTTGGTGTAGACTCACCTGAACAATTGTGACAGGACAGAAGGACGACTGTTCAAATAAGATAGTCTAGTCAGCTGGACGAATCGTCACTGAGGACAACCATAATCTGTGTTCACTCGTCAGATCTGACCGAGTCTGGACGAAGTCTTTAAAACAGTGGAGTTTTTAAACTTCATGTGCGCGTGCCTGTATCCATATCGTTCAGGCTATGGTGTTGAATAAGAACGTATTGAAAGCCACGCCAGAATTCAACATCTACGGGGAAACAACTGACTTTAAATTTCTCCTTGAACCAGGTGCGGCGATCAAAGAGTCTATCCAAATATGGTAAGCGATGAGCCCAAAAGTTCCTGTTTACGTTGAAGTACAGGGGGGCATGAGAAATCTTTCTTTCGCTAATAAACATACTCTAAAACGATCATCAAGTGACTCAACTTGAATAAGTGACGCAGAGCCCCTATGAATATAGAACGCGGTTTGATAATAGCTGAGTTGACATACAGTGGTGGGCGTTCAACAATTAACACAGTTCACTGTTAACTCACAGTCAACACGTGTGAGTTGAAACAAAAGTACTAAGCCAAACCTCATCAGAATCCACGTAACCCCCTCAGTTCTTAACCAGAGCATTCTGGCAAGTACTAAACCTACATTCGAAAAAATTTCTGAACGATATTCAACAGGAATCAGCAGTTGAACTACCTTGGACTGGAATGATAAGGTACCAAACCCTACTCAGACTCAGATCTGACTATCCTGTAACTCAGATCCGTGGTCGTAAGACTAAGTCATTTACACTTTGAACCATTATTCAAAACCAATTTAGTCTTTTGTTTGAACGAAATATCGCAGACGTTTTCTGCGCCTTCCTTACAACTAGACCAACTTGGTAACCCACTCACTTGGCTTGACGTCGTTTTTGTTTTGAAAGCATAACATTTGCCTGGCAGTCTTTTTCAGACTTTTATGGAACAGTAACTTCTTGGTCGGTCTCTGAAAAGCTTTGTGTCAATTACCTCCAACTAGGACCAACCAGCTGAATAGGTCCAACCACAGATGGTATCTTATTGAAGCTGACCTCTGTTTGACAGGGAACCCATTAAAAACCGAGTTGTTATAAATTAGGCTGGAAGTAAACTAATTAAAGCAAAATACTTTCGGTATCACGCCATTTGAACGGATATTTCATCCTGTCAGTGAACTCCATCTCTGTCGGAAAGCTGAAAGGCACTGTACAACAATTTCATCCTCAGTGGAAATCATCGTCATTGGACATCTCATGGGTCTCTAGGGTGATTCGAACTCATTAATTCCGGCTAATGGCTGATGATTAAACAATTCAACCACGAGAGGCCGATCAGACTTAGGCAGGATGTAGCGTCATTCATCCTTCAATCAGGTAACTTACATCTCGTGGTAAGGTATCGATTAGCTCTTCTCAAGTGTGAGGTTCATGCGTCATTTGGATTGTTTCCCCTTTGAGCTACTTATATTTTGTTGGTACCATGTCCTTCCGGTAGCTTCCAAATTTTTCATGAGAAATCACCTCATACACGTACAAGTTCCCATTTGGAATCTCATTTAAATAGTTGCAGTTTTCCCCCGCTTTGACAAGCATTAACTGTCACGTCAACAACTTCGTCTAAGTGTTTCTCAAAATTTTCAACGTATTGACATCTCAGCTTCCTTTTTCCGTATCACTCTTTATCATACCGACCATTTTGTACTCAATGCGTCAACCGTACAACCAGAATAGTCAAAACTAAACACATCAGATTCCATATTGATTCGAAAGGTCGTAAATCATACCTCCCAACAAAAACCACTGCTTAAAAATGCTCATTAGGGGTGAATAGGTGTGCGAGTCTTCTCCCCTGTGGTGACCCGCTTTGCGTTGAGTGGCGTACATAAAAGCACTGGCTAATGTGATGTGCGGTTCCAGTGGATGGATGTCCGGTTATCTATTTCAGGATGAGCACCATTTAAAAATACTGTAGTTTTCCCAGGTTGGAAGATATGAAGTCTGTCTCAAAGTTCGGAACGCGGCTTGTTGGTCGCATCAAAAACTCCCGCCCTCAAACAGGATGTTGAGAACACAGCAAGCCTTAGCTTCAATTTTTTCACAATTCTGATAAGCGTTTACACGTATGCTAACAAAGCACATAGGTGCACGTACCAAGGCATGAATTTCGATAACATTACGAGCCCAGTAGCAATGACCGTAATCAGATCAGCCCGATTTTCTTGACAGAACGTGCTGAGTAGTGCTGAGTAGAAAATATACCGCGACAGCTCGAGTATTCTAAGAACTAAAACGTGAGAGGACTTTGGGCAGCACATTCAGTCAACGAACACCAAAAACTTGAGACTCAGTTGGGATTCAGCTAAGTCTTCCGCATATGAGTATATTTCGTCAGTCATTCCAAGTTGTTGGCACACATGCAACAGTTCCCCTCCCCCAAACTAACTGCGATAGACAGAAATACAGGGTATTCTGCCAAAGACTGCGTAAGGACGGCGATCTGAATCCACGTTTTCCTAAACGAAGCGACCATTCTAACTGATTGCAATAGATCTAAAGGGCTAAGACGACAGCTCCGCTTCTGTTTGGCTCCATGGCCGTCGTTTTCCCTGAAGGGAGGCAATTTCTCCCAGCTGGTCCTCAGCTGGACCTTACTCATTCTCAGTTTCCGGTATAAATTCTCCCTTATGCTCAAACTCGCGATTCAGTTTATTAAAAACCAATCTCTGGAGAGGTTTATCAAACGCTGCAAGTAATCTGGCCTCCTTCTGAAGTTTCATTCACCCCACCCCGTACTTGACATTCAACACCTAGTTCAAAGCTATTCTACAGGTGTCTCTGCACGTATCACCAAACCGTCATTTCAGTTTTGTTGACCGGTAACAAATAATGCAGGACCTACTAACGAACACAAATGACATGGTTTATGCTTACTTATTCAACATTTTTCTAAACGAAAACGTGCATAAATACACCTCTTTCATCTCCTTCTGGGAATCACATCTCTCAATTCGTATTTTTCACACATTTTTTCAAGAGACAGAGAATCCAAAAGTCTGCTCGATGGTTCAGCAGGATGCCTTAATCACTGGATTTCGTCTGCCAGAGGAACTGCTCAATCGGGCTTGCATCTTTCGGTTCCTGAAAATATTCGTGATACTTCGTAAATATCCATGGGGACATCTGTGGCTCCCAAAACTTCGTGATAAGAGTTGAACACTAGCCTTCAGCTACAGGCGGCCGGTCAGTTGTGTGGGGAACTCTCACTGTGGTATTCTTAGTCATACTTCAGTTAAGCAGTTGACTTATGCTCTGAGTGGAAACATCTCAATTCACGGTTCGTGCGATCAGGTGAACAGCTTGGTCGCCCCATAAGTAGTTCTCACAATGGCGCCACTTTAAAAATGCAGGGGAACTATGGGTGTGGTTCACGCAGACACAAATGCAGTCCTGAGTATATCGGCCCGAATTTCACGTTACATCTAATCTATTCGAGATGCAGGCAAGATATGCAGGCACGACAACTTACAAATCAGTTGGTTGTTGCTAGTCTGATGTTTCTGTGCAAAGATTGTCCCAGGAAATCAACCGAAAGTAGCTCTGCTGCAGGCTTTACCCTTCCACCGAAATACATTTTTTTCATTCTGGTGACCCTTTTTGAGGTATGAACCCCATTCAAAATAGCATAAGTCATCGAGGACCACGAAGCGTACACAAAATTCCTTCTTGGAGGTCAGCGGACAGATCAGTAGCCCTCTGATAAATGGCCTTTTGCTTTTTCTCTCGACTGCGAAAAGGAATCGACCACCTTTTAGCTTCCTCACTCAGTGATGCCTTTCGGGTAAGGTGCGTGAAAAAATTACGTAATGTGTGCTGCCATCACTGGTGAAAGCTCATTATCAGTCCGTAGATTGGAAGAAACAATGTATGTGAGGTAAAGTAACACGCTCATCTAGCGTGTCACGTGACCAGAGTTTAGTTTCCATTGCCCTAATGAGAGTATGTCTCGAATTCATGCCTCCCCCCCCCCAGTGGTCGTGGATGAACCAGTGTGATCGTTCCAAAACACACAGATGAATGTTCTGTCGAGTCGATCTGGAATCAGATCAAATGTCCGCGGATGTGAGCCATTAAGAACACCCGTTTGGTCTGATGCACGGACATGAAAACTCCCAATCGTGAGGCTCCATATGAGGCTCTGTCACTTCGAACGATCAGCTGGCAGTGTTGTCTGGGCTATATCAAGATATTCAACTGCGAATAGATAATCCACTTCGAAAATACATCGGTACGATCGTTAGGCTCATTCTGCTAAAAGTTGCTGTTGGTCACAATCAAAACGGAACCGGACTAAGATTAGGTCAGATGCGTATGAGAGTGCAAACAAAAGTACTCCTGAGTACATCCTACTTAATTCGACAGATTTTCTTGGTAGCAAACAGTATCGCAAAAATTTTCGGAAACACTGCCTCCGGGCTGGTACTGAAAACCTCAGACCATGTAAGTAGTATGAGAAGAGTGGCGAATGATCAGCAACATCCCAAAATAGGTTTCACAGTGTTTGAGTCGTCCTGAGCAATCATAGTACCTTGGCCAGGCCGGAGTTCGAACTCCGGGGTGACTGTAAGAACTCCACCCCAGCAACGCGTGTGAATTTTTATCTCCGATCGGGGAAGTATGTTCTTGTTTGATCCAATAATGTTTTGAGCTTCACTCCTAGGACAACGGCTTAGTAACTGCCCGGATGTGAGCAGTGAAATTCAAGGAGTGAGAAATAATTTTCCAGACAAGAGGACACACAAGAGGACCTGATATGAAAAAAACGACTTGGAATTTAGTCAGCTGTGCTAAAGTCCATAGTTTAGCCGTATGGTGATACTCAGGATTCTTGCACGAGCTGCACAAACAGATAAGTAAGAATTCCCCCTTAGATGCTGTGTGCATCTCAAGAAACTCATAGTTTCAAACCCCCGACCTTCCGGTTATTGGTTAGTCGTTTGGCCACAAGTGGCTGATCAGCAGTGTGATTAGCTCTCAGTCAGACACGACATAGCGCCAGTCATCCTTCATTCACGGATGCCGCATCATTGGCTGCGTATGGACCGGCTCTTCGAGTGACAACTTCTCAGAAAGGAGTTTCACTCATATTGTGAAATTATTCTTGCCCTGAGCCACTTGTTGATTGGCCATGTGATGAGATTTGACAATGTTCAATAGATTAGTATACTTCGCTCTTGTTGACAGACACATCTTAACCTTTGGTGTCTCCTCTAACAGAGTACCCCAAATGAGTTTCTGTCGAAGTTTTAGTTGTGCACAAGGGAATGCAATGATCGAATTACATCTGAACTCACCTGTTCCGTGATACAGTAGTGTTCACATGCCTTCACTTTTTGGCATACGTTTACTTCGAATTCACATCGAGGCCCGTCAAAACGCACCGGACATTCGCATCGTCCGTCTGGCATGCATATTCCGCCATTCTGACAGCCAGCACCGCATCTCTCTGGTTCTCTTACACAGGTACGTTTGTCCGACTGTAGGACGTAACCTGTATTACAACTGCATTCGTAAGATCCAGGTATATTTTCGCACCGCTGATCACACTGGTGTCGAAGTGGTGCGTCGGGGGCACATTCATCGATATCCTGTTCACACCGCACACCCGTGTATCCTGGCTGACACTCACACCGTGTACGATTAGTACCGCTCTGATAGTCATAGTCCACGCGGCATTCACCGTGGATGCAACTCCGACCATAACATAGCCCAGTGTCATCGTAACACTGTGGGTCACACGCTTCCTGAAGACATCGAGTCATGTCTGACGGATCAATACGATAGCCTGGGTCACATTGACATAGATAAGTTCCATAAGTATTCACACATCGCTGCATGCATTTGTGTCTTCCTGTCGCACATTCATCCTCATCCTCTGCGCAATCGATTCCAGTAAATCCGGGAGTACAAACGCATCTGCCGCCCTCGCTGCAACTACCTTGACCAAGAACACACGGAGGATGACATCCAACCGGTCTGCACCGATTAGGATACTGCGGATCTGGTTCGTACCCTTGATTACAGCGGCATTCATAGGCACCTTGGGTATTCACACAAACTTGCTCACATGAGTGTGTTCCAGCCCTACATTCATCCACATCTTTTTCACACCACTCCCCCTCAAATCCGGAGTAACATTGACAGCGCCTTTGTTCGTCGCAATATCCTTGACTACGAGTGCATCTTGTCTCACATGTTTCAGATGCCACGCAGCGGCTCGGATCACGCGGGTCTGTTTGGTACCCGCCATGACATTCGCACCGGAAAGACCCGTAGGTATTCACACACGAATGCTGGCAGCCGGCAGCGCCACTCAGACATTCATCAATATCCATTGTACAGTTTGGACCAGTCAAACCGGTAGGACAAACGTGTTTGAATTCACAACCCTTCCCCTCAAATCCTGGATCACAATGACATTGCTTAGTGGTTCGGTCACAACGTCCGCGACCGCTACAACCGAGTGGGCATTCAAACACATCCATTTCGGCCGAAATGCATGAAGTTGCATTGGACCTCCCTGGATCACAAATGCATTTCAGCGGTGAAGAAGTGTTACTTTCACGCGCACACCCATGAACACATTGCAATGCATACTGGTTTTCACAGGTTGCTGCATCAAAAATGGCGCAGGTTGGGCCGGTGGCAGTTACTCGACATACTGCCGGACATTGCTGTTTTCCGGGACACTTTGGATCACAGTCTGTCCCAAGACAACTTGTCGTTGTCGCCTGTCTTTTCCTGCACTGTTGTCCTTCATTCTCATCGCAGTTGACGGGGATACAAAATGGTGGCGTGCACAGACCATCGTCGTATACGGAGGCCCCGGTACTATAGGGCCAGATATATTGTTCGTCGGAAGCCGGGTTTGTCTCAGCTGGTTGCCCATACCCCCAAAACTGTCCCTCCTCGTTCCAGATCATTCTCTTAGATTGACCGACATCCTCGTCTCTGGTTACGTCACCGATCACTGGGAGAGGTTGGTATGGACTGAAGGGTACCACAGAATCCTGTCTGACTCCTCTGTTTCTCGCTTCTGGATGCCAAAGAAGGGAGTCTTGTGTTTGTTGCGTGTCCATCTGCATCCTGTTTGAGAACCCTCTTTGTTTGGTGTGCTTTCGAAAAAGATCAAGTCGACGAATTGCACGATGAACGGGGTGCGTTGAGGTGAAATCCGACGGCCGATAAGGTTGATTGTAGATACTACTGCCACGGAACCAAATTCCATTATGGCTGCCTGCGTATTCCTCCGTTTTGTTGTGATAAGGGTTGACATACTTATTCCATCTGCGGTCTTCAGTGGATAGTTCAATAGTGGTTGTGTATAATATGAGACAAAAGACCGCGTGAGTGTTACTCAGGTACATTATGCTTTACGCTACACTACAGTGTGCAGACGCGACCATGTGGTTCAACTCCGCCATGTCGGTGACCGGCACGGTTTTCCCGTCGTTGGCCTGACCAATCAGAACAACTGACCAATGGAAACGCAACCGAACGGCTGCCAAAAGTTTAGAATCTATGCTACTGTTATATTTGTTAGTAGCTAAAAAATAAGCCGATGGAAATATCAGCGTAAAGTGCTGTGGTTGACCCGCTCGGGGATGATTTCGCAGATAGGGTTCATGTGGCCTGTGTGACGTCGTCTCCCTTGAGGCAGATTACTTGTCGGTTGTATCTAATGAGGTGATTTTTAGACATTAAATGAGGAGTTCATCATGCAATTAAAGCCAGCCTCCACTGGAAAGCGAAGTCTTGGTCGTTTGTTTGTTCGCTGAGCTTCCAACGTTCTCCTCAATAGCAAACTAAGGTTAATCCAAAAAGTTTCTATTTCGATTCACCCTCAAAATTCGCAGGATTTCAACCTCTGAAGGTACCCAGCAAGAGTGAGACAAGTTTTCACACTCGTATCTCTGACTAGCCCCACTTGTGAATGAAATAAGTAAATAAGTAATCTGTCTACTTACTGGGAGAAAGCTCTTTTATCAAGAAGTAAACAGACTGAAGTCGAATTGTAACCAGTGTTGTAAGAATGGAGTGGAAGTAAGCGAAGAGGATCTAACCTCAAGAACAAGAACGTTTCCTGGAAAAGCATAGGAAATCGGAGGCAGATTTTGAGTACGAAGCGTAAGGATTATGTGAGGCACATATCGACCAATGAGAACACCAGGTTGCACATGACTGGGCGAAGACAGAAGTCAATAGGCAATCATAGATGAAGTTCACAAAGTTTCTTGTCAAGCCAACCACACAAATGAGAGCACGCAAATGTGAAAATGTAAAGTACATGGGTTTTGTGTTTCACTGATTTCGATATAACACGGATTGTCCGCGAGGAACAGCGAATACTCCAGCAGAGAGCTCTGGATATTTCTCTGCCCATGTTTGTCCCGTATGAGTACTCCTATGAAACCTGTTGTTTAGTTCATTCATAACCCAGTGTGGAATAAATTTTAGTATGTTTCGTCCTTCGATAAATACACTCACTTGCATATCAATTTGATTTTGACGGGAGACTAACCTGGAACCCAGTTGAATCTCTGGCTTATGATGTTCTTAAGCAACTGAATGTGCGGCGCCAGGCCGCCTCATGTTTTCCGTTGGTACGATATTCGTGATATCGCGATACATGTGTAGACGTAATACACTACTCATAAGGTTGCCGACCACGACCGGTCCCGCCCTTCTTGAGGCTCATCAGATAGGCGCAGTCCCCTAGTTTTCGACAAACTTATGTTCTACTTGAACCCAAATTGGGCAGCTGTCGATAAATACACTCATTTTCATGCTGAGTTGGTTTCGATGGGAGACTCACTTGGAACGAACCTTCTCTCGTTTATGTTTTTCTGCTTCGACTGAATGTGCTGCACCTGGCCGCCTCATGTTTCAGTTGGTACGATTTTCAGGATATCGCTTAGGAACTTCATAAACGGGAGACTCGACATGGTTCCAGGTGAGCCTCCCATCAAAACCAAATTGGTATGCAGATAATTGTATTCATCGAAATCTGTCCAATTCTGGTTGAAGTAAAACATAAGGTTGACGAAAACTCGGCGACTGCGCCTACCTGATGAGCCCGAAGTGGAAGGGCGAAACCGGTCTTGAGCTGTCGAACAGTTTATTAGTGTATTATGTCTATATATGTTTCTTTCTTGCTGTGATCCGCAGGTTCGCCACATGTGAAACATTGAGTTATACGTTGATGTACTGCAATTTGTCACATGTTTTATACTCAAATCACTCTTTAGAGTATACGGCGAGCTCTCCAAAAGCTTCCGTACACAAAGTTATGTCCGTCAGGGGTACCCCCTCTCTCCATTCCTATTTATTCTTGTGGTCAATGAGATAATGAGACGAATGCTGGATGGTCTTCAAAACCTCGGTGTCAAAAGAGCTGAAGATGTAAACCTTGTCGATCTGGAATATGCAGACGACATCGTTCTCATCTTCGAAGAGGAGAAGAAGGCGCAAGTGTTTTTGGATGAACTGACCAAAGTCATCCCGTCCTTTGATATGCACTTTGTACCCACAAAGTGTAAGGTCATACTGCTGGACATGCAGTCACTGAACACGCCACTTACAATTTAAAGAGGCACTGGAAGTTGTGGAGCGTTTTACGTATCTGGGAAGTTGTATTAGTTCTGATTGTAGTGTGACAGGTGAAGTCAATGCATGAATCTGAAAGACTCGGGTCGCGTTTGCTAATTTAAGACACCTATGTCATCAAAGTGGTGTATCTCTGAATCTCGAGGGACGTGTGTATCAAGCTACAGTCCGGGCTGTCTTGTTGTATGGCTGTGAGACTTGGCTTGTTCGAGCAGCGGAATTGAGACCTCCTCAGGTGTTCGACAATTGTTGTCTGAGAACCATAGGTCGTTTGGTTTGGTGTCGGCGAATCCGTAACGAGGCAATTAGAAAGCGAGTTTTCGGTTGTGCAGCGGGTACTTTCATTGAAGAATGTGTCCAGCACCAGAAGCCGCGTTGGTTAGGCCATGAATTGCGTATGCCTAACCATCGTTTGCCAAAGACAGTGCTGTTTTCCGTGTTCAACTCAGTGTGGCGGAAGCAGTGAGGTGGCCAACCTTCGACCTGGCAGAAGGGTATGAAGGAGAATACGAAACGTTTGAGTGCTGTCGTTGCTACTCACCTTTCAGGGTGGGGACAGCGTGATCCCCACTGCGCCTGGTTGGGGACACTGCAAGATATGGATGCCAGCCGATGTCAGTGGCGTTCTTCGTGTCAGTTTCTATCTGGATTGCCTGAATGATTGTCTGGAGGTGTAGGCACCTCGGAATGATTGTAGTAAGCCAGCACTAAGTCCCTTCCACATCCACCTTTATTCTTTCCTTCACAATAAGGCTTTCAAATAAATCATGGTTGTACGTCAGCGAAGCATTGGTGTTGAACACTGATATCATGCTGTCGATGATGATGATGATGATGATGATGATGATGATGATGAACACACCTGGAAGATGCTGAACCCCTAAAAAAGCCTCAAGGGAACAGGAAAAGTAGGCTTCCTTCAGGTGGAAAAAAGTTTATTTTTTACCGCCAAACCAAATTTATGTGGGACTTCTGCCTCACATCGGTTTGGCCTTCGGGTTAATCGATGACGTGTGTACCGAGATCCACACACAGGTCGAAACTTGCATTCTGTAGGCAACCAAATATGTAAAAGATGCTGTAAATTGTTGCAAGAAGGTCAATAAAACGAATAAATCAGTTAAATGATTGCTAAGTAAAATAAACTTTGCTGGAAATAATGTGTGGGTGTGTGTGAAGAATCACACCTCACAAAGACCTAGGAAGAATAAAATACTACTTAATAATCACTGCTGAATGCGACCTTTTGGTTTTTCCGAAGAACCATTCACGGTGGCAAAAAACATATCGTCACGTGCCCAATATGGTTGTGTTCCCACACCCTTCCAGTAGATCGAATCCTCTTCGTGGCTTGGCCCGAGTGCTCGAACGATAGAGGATGGATCATGGCGGACTTCGCGATCCTTCCATCGATCGACGCCTTGTTGACCGACAAACGACTCCTGATAAAGAGACTTCGGCAGGCCGGATTGAATACCGTTGAAACTGGTCAACAACTGTGCATCAGCAATTTCCGAACGTCCAGCCTGTATCGGCTGCGTTCGGACATGTGTTTTGGAGAAATTCATGAAATTTTCCTTGTACGTTGATGTTGATTTCATGGGTTGTAACTTGGCGGGATCTTCCGGTAAATGAACGGCAGGTCTGGGTTTCCAGTCCCACGCTTCACGCACCAGAACATGAGAAAGAGGGATTGGTTCCACCCATGAATGACGGTCTTCAGGTTTGCTCTTCACCATTGCCTTGGTGTTTTTATCTTGGAGACGATGCAGTGGATCCACAAACTCTTTGCAATAAACAGACTGAAAACAGTGGTCGGTCTGAGGGTGAAACCCAGGAGCACCGGCTTTCTTACGTCGTTCAGTTTGTTTTGCTGTCTCCAGGCCATTTATTCCTTCCTCTTCCCGTTGAATTGCCTTGGGGCGTTCTAAAATTGGACGGGTGGGGCTAATAATTTCAAGAAATCAATTTTGAAACGCTGTGTCACACTAACAACCTTACCTTGGGAGAGAAAAGAGCCTCACTCTAAAGGATTTTTGCCGACCTTACTCAGTGAATGATAGGTTTATGGGGCATTAATCGTTTGCAACCACTCTCTTGTAGATGGCCACTTCACTGCAGTGGTGACGTACCGGTTTTATGTGAACCAGTACTGAACTACACCAAAACCGAATATGGAAACACTCAAATGCCGTGCATGATCTGTAGAGCATTAACTTAGATACCATCATTCTTGGTATGATATGCAATCGCAAAGTTGCTGAATCAGCGAGGAGTTTGTTATTCGACCACTGTGCGTCCAATTTCGCCATGCTTCAATAATATTTCCTATTCGCAAGGCACGTTGAGTATTTCTCAGTGTGGCAATTGCTGGGTTGAAAATACTCCATGAATACCCATTCTGAAATGCTTTCATGTATCCTTGTGTGCATGCGTGCATGCGAAATTTCATTCCCCTCTGTTTCGCAAGACCGTAACCAAAAAAAAACAACCGTAGAAACTCAACTAATCGCGGTCGCTGCTGATTACAACACATTTTGACGCGGTTCCGCAAAGTTCCAAACAATTTTATCTGACTTTAACTGAAAGCAGAATGTTGATCAAAATCAAGCCAAAAATTTTGGACATAAGGTTTCTAACAAAGACCATTTTCTGACAAAACTTCCATAAATAATTCAAAAAGTACACGGGTCTTGTTGGAGGACTTGAAAGGAGCTTGAAATGGCCTACGGAATGATGTAATAAACTCGGCACTTGTAATGTCATGTCACCAGTTTGTTAATGAAATGTGTCGCCATCAGAATGGACAGCACTTGGTTGTATCAGGGTGAATTTCACCATTTCCCTGGTGTCGCACTGCTTCCATCCTCGTGAAGCGTGACATTCGGCTGTGGACCCTGCTGCACTCTGGCTTTTGATTGGTCAACTGCTAATCACGTGACGAATCGCACGCTACTTCTAGGTCTGCCGGCTTGGACGCGGACCAACCAGGATTGTTCAAACAAATCCGCTGACTGAACACAAATCCACTGGTTTGATCAAACTGCGTCATCAAACTGGCAATCCCCTGACCACCTTTGGTTTAAGTGGACTAACCACTCACACAAAATGGAGTTGTTCAATCGATATAAAGCAGTACAGAAAAGTCGGGGGAGGGAAGGGGCTACAAGTAATAGAAAATATGCAGGTTCGGATTTGAGGAACGACAAACAGACTTCACAATCAGTTCAGTGTCACTTTCGACACAGCCTTCAACTTAGCGAAAAATTTGTGCATCTCCAAACAACCAGTTTTAGGCACCACGTGCAGCTGGACGTCCGAAAGGTTAATTCCCCATTCATCAACGAGTTGCTAGAAAAATTCCCTTCCTGGGGGAAAGGAATAACATATTTGGTGGAGTAAATTCTGTCATCAAAACAGCTCCCAGAAGCTGAGGTACTCCCGAGCCACTCAGTTCACACGCAGAATCCGCTGTCATGCCTTCATATATATCCGAAGGTCGATAGTTGTCTTCGAGTTCAACGGATTCCTTCTATATGCTACCGCATCTGCTTGTGCCGCTTGTTTAGTTGTCCGTAGACTGCTTCCTTACTGCCTTAGGCTCATCTTGTGTTAAATGCGATTGAAAAGTGCATGTTCTCTATCTCCTACCCGTTTTTTCATTTTCAAGGTCACCCAAAAAACGTGGCAAGCATTATATTCTCGGAATTGTCGAACGTGTACAGGCCACTGCTTACTGGGGGAAACTAAAAGCCGTATAAATATTTTTTTAAACTACTTAAAGCTTAGAAAATCAATATACATAATCAATTATGTATAAAAGCATAACCTTCTCCTGATTAGATAGGAAGCGTACAATCCATTTATCGGAACGTAGTAATTTAATACTGTAGTTCAACCTTCCTGGAAAATACTTCCAGGGGACTTGCAAATATATCCGCAGTGGAGTGTGTCGCCAGGAGAGGGCGACAAATAAGAACTTTGCCGCTTGGCAGGACAATCAATTTTCAGCCTCGTGTAGCCCAGCGAAGCCCCACCAGGTTTATCACTCCTGACCTCAGTAGTGATTGCTGAATTTAACTGGTTTGACGCTTATTCGCTGTTGCGATAGATTTTGCTATATATATATATATATATATATATATATATATGCTTATATAAGTACATACCGAAAATGTGTTGTTTTCGAAAGTACTTATACGCAAAAGTTGAGTATTTACAGAGCTTACCTCCTTTTTCTCCACGATAACTAAGACCATAGTGAGACTGATTCTCCAGCCTGACCCAACTTGGAGCGAACTTTAACATGTCCTTTCGTCGTTCGTGTCGCAATCCATAGAGTTCCTTTAGGTCAACAACAGGTGGAACTCCAGTGTTCACGTTCGTCTCAGACGACATCATCAGTCTGTGATTGATTAAATCCAAGTTGTTTTGACTGACCAATCGTTAGAGCTTCCGGCGCTGTCTTCGAAAAGGATCAATAAACCTCGGTGTTAGTCACTTAATAAAGGAGCCCCGTGACACGGCTCAAAACTTATCTCCGAGTGATCGATAGGTTGCTTTCTTTATGAACACAACAATTGGCATTTCGTCTGTCAGGAAAAAACACGCTCATAAGGCATACACAACCGCTTCGAACTGCCCGAGTAGTACTCACTTGCTGCCGACATACAAGCCTCAATTTATTGTTAGAAAATATACACTCGTACAGGGTCAGCTGAAAGAAGCGTTTCTTTTTATTCGGTTATAGCTCACACGAAAAAAAAACTTTTCCCCCACAATAAACAATAATCCAAAATTTGTGCTCAAAAGCCCGGACAGTCAAGTGACCTGTTACTGATTGGTTGAGCACAGGTTGGACGTACGCACACGCACACAAGTGTTTGTACCAATGAAATGGTAGTTTACCTGACCAAGACACTAGGCATCTCAAACTCGTATGGGTCAGGGGGTTTCTTGTGTTAATTATAGACGTAGAAAGCATGGTTTGCACGAGTGCTTCCAATATCGAGTGATATTCACGCAGGTGTTCACTTATTCAAGGCATGTGATTAACTCGTTAAGCAATAAGGCTTATAAAAGAGGCTTGCTCTACAATCTTGGCCGATGTCAGAACCTGATGCGGAATAACAGTAGTTCTGAGTTGTTTCAGCTGCATAGGGAGATGCTAACGCAAACGTCCAGTGCAAAACATTTACTGCATTTACTCCGAACTTCGTGATTCTTACTACGCTCAGACCTGTGATGTCCAAACTAAGCAACAGCTATAGTTCTTTTCACACACCCACTTGTGTCCGACCAGTTGTCATTCGGTCGAACACTACGTCAGGCGGCACTAAATAATCAATGAATTACCTGTTAGCTGCCTCCCCACAACCGACTGTGAAGAACAAATGCATTGAGAGGTTCCACCGAGTATAAGTACTAACAGTGCTGCACAGGCAGAGTTGTTCGTTTGGTCGTACAGTTTACTCACTCAAGCGTGACCTTCACTGCGTTTTCTCATTGATTCATCCAACTTTGTCTGACGAGAGCCTGCAAAACCCTGCTCAGTCCAGCAGTAAGCAGTCAGCAAGCAAGTCTTACTCAGTTACCGCTTTGTAGAATAATGACAGATGTGCTGATCGGCACTTTTCCAACAATAAGGTTCTTCCCCCTGCGGCAGAAACTCACATTTAAGATGTCTGTAACACCTGAGCACGTTAGATCGGTTACATACGCAATACAAGCGTAATTTTTGCTGAAACGGGCCCCTTTTTTAGAAGCTCTGATTGGTCTGTCTTACTGAAATTTTCCTTTCTCCAAATAGTACACTTAAGAGTAGACCTGTTATTCTGAGCACTATTTGGTGAGCAAACCTTCTTGGATATTTCACCATCATATCAGGTAATACGCCTTGTTATGTTCCAGGAACTAGGGCTGACCATCGGTTGGTTGCCCTTCCGTGTTCTACTCGACTATCGCCTGTAAAAATCCTAAGGTTATTGCTGAAAACCAGGAGCTCATTTCCGCCTGCAGTCTTCAGTCAGCCTTTTATTCAATAATCGTCTTGGAAAAACCAAAAGATATGATGAATCTACTCTGACTGTGGGGGTGATCACCAGGACAAATCACGTGATCACGTCATGCTACTTAAACGATAAAGCACCTGACTCTCCCATTCTTTGTGAAAACTACAATTGTCATATGTTTCGAAGTGATGCCAACTTTATCCTCGCCAGATGAGTATTTGTTCTTAGCTTGGTTCTGACGACGGAAAATGATGCAAACACACCTTTGAACTTGACTAATTTAGTTTTAAATCAGTCCGTATATTTACCACAAACAGAAACAGGCCGCAGTTTATTTCGTATTGAAACCTAGCTGTGGCCTAAATAGGTCGACAAATAACAGCAAAATACTCGTGTGGTCTGAGTTGGTTCTCAGTCCCCGGGGTGCTTGGTCAGTGAAGCTTTAAAGCTAATATAGAGATGTATTTCAGTTTATGATCACACACAAAGTTCGTTCGACCCACCCTCTTCAGTGCTTACACTAGGGAAATGCAAAACTCCTTCTTCATTAAGGAAAGACAGGTGTGCTTGAAAACTGACGGTTTTCTTTAGTTTTTTTTCTATGTTTACTACTTCAATAAACCGTCACATCAACATGACCCTCCGAACAAGCCGTCGAAGGAGTACAACCTTGCTACAAAGGGATTTTTGTTCCAAACACTTGAGAAGAGGGTATGGGGAACCGATTGCTTTCGTAAGTTTTATACTTTGATTAATGTAGTTATGTACGACAAGTAAGAATCCCATTGGCTAATCAGGAAACCAGGATTGGAGACACGATAGTTTCCATTACGGTAAGTAGTCGCGTCGATGCGAACGTGGGCCAGCACGGCTCGACAGATCGGAAGAACTTGCACCCAATTTTGTTTCATCTCTTGGTGGGCACTCTGGTCCGCGGGAAAGGAGCGAAAAGCCAGATGATATGGATAGAAGCTTGACTACGCATGTGCTCGTTGGACCGGCACGTGTTTGCGGTTTCGCCTTCCACGTCGACTTCCGCCGGTGGAACACCGCACAAGTGTGTTTAACTGTGAGTCTCTAGCGCAGCCAGCCGAGCACACTATATCCGGTGTAAACCAGATGGAATAGGACCAGGGGCAGTTCTAAAGCCATCAACACGCCTAGTCGATGACTTGAAATCGTCAGATCATGTAGGCTCAACTAAACAGTTGAAAGTGTACGCGCAGGGTAGCCTCGTGATTCGCACCACCCATAGAATGCACGCAACGCTAACCAGAATTAGCCACCAGTTAGTTCGATGATGGTCACACATATTCTCTTCCTTCCGCATTGTAGGCTGGAAAGTTCAGAGTTGTAAAGGGGGTCATTTTCGAAGTGTGCGTAAAAAATAACATGAAACATGAGGTGATAGAAGACAAGACAGAACAGATCAATACTTAATTACCGTAATAACGGCAAAAACAGGTGAAAACCAGACCAACCGGCAACTAAAACCAGAGGCTTCTTGCATTGAGCCTCGCTTAGACGGTACTGCTTCCCGGGAAGACTGTGCATATAGCCTACCACGCGCACACATACACAAATCCACAGATGTGGAGTGTGGCCATGTTCAGAACAAAACGCATAACACGTACATAAATTCGAAACATAAAGGTAAGTCAATAAAATACCTAAACACAATAACAGGATTGCATGGGAACTACTCCAGCAAAATGACTTTCGTTCTTACCAAAGCGAAGCCTAAAGGACATTTCATGAACAAATTTCCATCTGTTTAAAGGTGTGTGCAGTCGGTATATGGCAGACGGTGATATTTGATTTAACACTGCTCACCATGTACTTCCTAACTTTATCCACTGAATGTACTGTTTAGTGGTTGGAGAGCAACAATTAACCTCAAGGTCAGGTGTAAAAACTCTTGGTCTACCACTTCTTGAAGATGGCTCAGTGGTTAGAGCGCGAATTTACTGATCGGAAGGTCCGTGGTTCGAACCCGATCTCTGCCTCTCGACTTCTCCTGTCTAGGCTTGGGCAACCTGTCAGTATCCCAGCCCTCGTGCTTCCTTCGGGTGGCATGACAGTTAGGCATCGAAAGCGCGCTACAGCTGAGTGATTATCTTATCATTTTTGAAGGATACTCCTTAGTACTATAATCGTCCTCATTTTTACCAGTGTTTTCACGACAAAGTTTTCACCAACAGTATTTCGTAACAGCTGTTCTTGATCTTGTGTCATTCAAGAGGGTAGCAACTGCCCTGTTCCACGGAAGGGCGCAAGCACGTCTATTGTCTCAAATCAGTCATAGAATTCAACACATTCGACCGCATTCAGAGCCCCATACTAGAAGTCTAAAACCTTCAGCGTTCTCTGTGCTACACCGAAGATCGCTTAAAACCACATCTCCATCTCCATCACCTTCCCCCACCCCCTGATATTCAGCTTTTCTGGCAAGTTTACTGCTATGATATACATTCGTTAAGTCCCAACATCTTTTCAAAGTAACCTGTATTCGACAACTCATGTGCCACACCTTGGGGAATCAGACTGTAAAGTCAACTTACAAATATCACCGAGCTCCACCAACAGCATAAGGCTAACGTTCAGGTTTCCTTCTCCATAAACTTGTGTAGACCTGATGTATCAGTTTACGCCGTTGGCGATATTTACTCCTCCGGTTCATCGCCGAGCGACGCTACCACCACCGATTGATAAAATCCGGCCACATTACTGCCACTGACCAAATCAACCCCATGTAACCGGCTCTTTCCGTGCCAAGCACATTATCAAGCTCGCATTGCAATTTTGATTTGACGACTAACTCTCCCAGACCTAATACACTACTCATAAGTTTGCTGAAAACCGTTCGACAGCCCACGACCGGTTTCGACCTTCTTGGGGCTCATCAGGTAGGCGCAGTCCCCGAGTTTTCGTCAATCATATGTTCTACTTGAAACCAAATTGCACGAAATTAGCGAAATACACTCATTTGCAAACAAATTTGGTTTTTGCCAGAGACTCACCTGGAAACATCATAAACGAGAGATTCAGATGGGTTCCAAGTGAGTCTCTCGCAAAACCAAATTTGTTTGCAAATGAGTGTATTTTGCTAACTCTCCTAGACCGTTGTCTAGCCCAAATTTGTTACCCATTCTGCATTCCATTAATGAACTTCCTCCATCAGAATCTTACAGCGAAAGTATTCGCCCATTCTACGACCAGCTTACCATCAAATTACCATCACCAACCTATTGCGACTGGAGTTGACTCACCACCGTCGCGCTGATGTATCCAAGCCCACCGGCCGCCACGACCTATGGACTAAAAGACCACTATCTCGACCAAACTTTCGGTCATTTACACCTAAACCGAACAGTTCGGTCCCTTAGGTAAATTACGACTGAGACCAAAAAGTTCTACGGCACCATTGGACGAAATGTTAAGTACAACTGTGGCATATGACAGGGAAAATACAAAAGAGTATCTGGAAAATAGCGGTTTATTCAAAGGACTAGATCTGGTACTTTGTCCCTGCTGATACCTGAAGGCATCGCTAATCAAATAGAGGCTGGGGACAAAGTAACTGCCACAACTGACGCTTAGGCTTTTGATAGAGACCCTTCACTAATAAGTAATAATAAATCGTAAAAAAAGGAAGGAAACAGATTGGGCTGTTGTTGCCTTTATTGTTTTCAACCAAAGTTTTCGTGGAATCGTTAACAAAAAAGCCCGTTACTAACACAACTATTTTGCCCTTATATCACTTATCGATTCTTCCCCATTCCCAAATCTAAATGGTTTTCACCTCTGCCTCTATCACCACCTGGAACGCAATTCTCAACCCTATTCCGAAGAATCAGAGGAGCGATTATCAATCGTGCCCAAATTCTCGCGCTAAAGCAAATCACTACGGACGTGATATCACCAGGCTCTAGACACTCATTCTTTATCGACCTGAGATATCAACGCTAAAGTACAAACTGGTATCCTTCCCAAAAGTCGGTAGGAGGAAAACGCCCCACTGATGACTGAAAACAAATCAAGCACATTGTATAGATGTAACACACTACTCATAAAGTTGCTGAAAATATGAGGCGGTGGGGGCAGCACGTTCAGTTGAAGGACACAGTGTAAATAGGAAATTCGGCTGGGATTCAGGTGAGTCTCTCGTGAAGGCCAAATTGGTATGCAAATGAGTGAAATCAAGAACATTTTCCTGCCTGCTCAGATGCTGTAGTCCAACAGACCCACACCCTAATCAACTTCAACTAGATCATGGGTCCTTCATCGTCACCCCTCCTACAATGCTGTTTCCGTAACTCACTCACTGAAACATCCATCTCCCCACTCGCTCATTAGAAAAGTCACTCTCTCTAAAACGGAAATCTCCGTCGATCAAATGGCCGTCTACTAAGATTTTCTTTGGTCCTGGCGCTGATAACCATAATGAAAAATAATTATCATTCAGCTGTGACACGATTGTTTTGCCTAGCTGCCAATCCACCCGAGGGAAGCTCGCGGGCTGCGATACCAGTAGATTGTTCAAGACAAGACAAGACAAGACAAGATGCCGAGGACGCGTTCTATCCAAAGACCTTCTGGTTAGTAAGCTCGTACCTTAGCCACTGAGCTATCTTGAGAGCCGAGGGTATCCCTTCAGCCACAGTCCGTCTTGATAGTGAGGATACACCTAACCGGCTGCTGTATTGCCTCATACACTTCCTGAATTCCAGTCGTTTCACTCCCTAGTAGAAGCAACCCATTATCAGCTGCGTCACAGAGAAGATTCAGCCTGCGATATCAACACCTATAGACCAGTCAGTTATACCTCTGGAGGGAATGATGAACAAACAGCTGATATATAGCTCTCGCTCCAGACCCTTGAAGTATGCATTCCCCCAAGGTAGGTCTTGAACTTCATGCCACCTTGACTTTCTTGGTCAATTCACTATCGCCGTTTCGTAACTACTGCGCACCAAGATATACAGCAGGCCTTTGGTTGAGTCCCTTGTGCCTACCTTTTCCAGGAACCTTGAATGCATGTCTCCGTCGGGCCTATCTTAGCCTGGTTCCAGTCGCACCTGGATGGCTGCACTGAGTTAGTAGAATCCGTGGCCTCATCCGAAGAACTGTTTTCGGCTCAATCCTATTGGTCATATTTAACAATGACTTGGATAACATACTTTTTACTGATACAGCTCACCTGTTCGTTGCTCTGTGGTGAAATGAACTCATTTGAAAACCACAATTGTGTTAACGGGAGACTCAGCTGAATTCTTCGTTTATGGTATTGTTTACGAAGCAATGCAACTACTGGGGTACCGGCGTATACTACTGATGAGGCATGCGAGTAGTCTGTGGTCGTATCGAAGATCCACCCCTGCATCTAATGGAAGATGAACTTTATTACGGAACTTGTGGAACCGCTTTGCAGTGTTCGTTTACAATTGTGTAAAAGGCAATGAATATCCATGAAAATTCAGGAAGACGCGTGAGAATGTTCAGTTTGTAAAAACTGTGTGCATATGAGACGTTTACTTTCCTGTCCAATAGCTTGTAACTGGTTAGTTGGTGTTTGCTAATACGTGGCTTCGCAGCGAAGGGTATTCGTCCTCTAGCCGATAACTTTAGTGGGCTGGATAAGTGGTTTGTTTGTGTAAGTGTTTCCCGCGGTTGCCAGGTTTTTCGACAGACCTTGTGACAGACACTTGTGGTCAGATATCATCGGGACTGATACATCGGTGGTGTGTGTTGATTGCATGTACATGTGCTTTGTTTGTGAAAGTCTAACCTTGATTATCACTCGGCTACAACGTCCGGCGCGATCGGTCAGTTTCTTGTAGAATTCTGTGGCTGATGAGCGGCGCTTTATGTGCGTCTTTCGTGTTCTTTTACGTGGAAATCGAATTGTCTTGACGTCTGTTCAGTGCATTGTGCCAGATTATCCGGACACTCGGGCATACTAAATTAATTTATGTGCTCATTTAACTTACGTCTCTTTTTCTTACGAGATGCCTTTGCAGAGTGTTGTTTGCACAGAAAACCATCCAGTTGTCGTCGGAAATTTCAGGTCAGTTTCCAAAACTCAAACATATGGGCCCAAATTTTGTGACTTTCCGCAAGCAGCGCGGTGGTGAGTAAACTCTTTAAGGTAGCTTTTTTACGAGGGACCTTGGTTAGACCGTCTAATGCTTTCATGGGGGTGCTGTCGGTTTAAAAACTATGTAAGTCAGTGCAGCTTTTTCCGCGTAACGTTATTATAGTTTGTGAATACAACGACCTGGCTACCAAAAGATACCGTTTAACCAAAAAATCTAGAATGGTTTCGACAAATACTGTCATTTGTACACGAATCCTGTCCCTACAGGAGAACCACAGGAAGCCAGCTGGATCTCCCGTTTATGGTTGTCTATCTCAACTGAATCTGTTGCATCAGGCCGCCTCGTGTTTCAGTGGGTACGATATTCGAAACACCACAATACGTTGTCTAAACGTAAGACACTGCTCATAAGGTTGCGCCTACCTGGTATTCGAGAGACCGCAGGATATTGTCTCCAAGGAGCACTACTCACAATGTGTCTGAAAAATTCTCTGACAGCCCTTTCTGCGCCAGCTGAAATTGCAACAGAGATTCAGCTGAGGTTCAGTTGAATCTCCCGGTGAGTCCAAATTGGTGAATAAATGAGTGTAGTTCAAGTATTTCGTGCAATTGGGTCCGCATAGAACACAAAGTTGACTAAAACCCGGAAACTGCCTCTACTTATGATCCAGAGTGGAAGGGCAAAACAGATAGTGGGCTGCCGAAGAGTCTTCAGCAACGCTATGAATAGTATGCTACGTTTAAACCTGCAATGACGTCAATAGACGCTTTGCTGTTCACACGGCAAACCTGGTGACACATGGCTTTGCGGTACAAAACGTTGATTCCCCTTAGATCTTCTCTCAGGTTTCCATTCAGAAGCATCTTTCCGTGGGAAATTCCAAAGTTTGCGCCAAATTATGATTTCAAACTGTATGTTGGAGCTGTTGGGTCATTCAAGCTAAACTGCGGTTTAAAGTAAAATATACAGTCCACTTGTTAGCTCTGATCCAGTGCCGAGTGGTACTTGGATTTGCTACAACCGCTTTTACTATCATGAACCAGAGCATAATAAACTTTCCTATTTCTACCTACCGAAAACCTGATACGAATTCGCACGTCTAGAACCGAAAATCAGACCTATGGAATGTAGCTTGTGACAGAGCCAGTGAAGTAATCCCAGTCGCAATGGGACGAGACTAAGGAACCAATACAAACGCAGTAAAACTGCAACTAAGTGCCATAGGCACTTGTGTTGTAAATGATCGAATCACACACGTAACTAGATATTTGAAAAAATCTGACTCACCTTCGGTTGTGCGGATCAGTCGCAAGTCCGTGACCAACTATCTACGTTATGCCTACGCTAGCATCCCCGCTTCCGTTTCACTATTAACGGAAAAGAATAAATCTTACGTTGTGGTCACGTGGTGGTACGGTGAACAGTGCTAGCAATTCGATTGGTTAGTTGCGTCCAAGATCACATGACCTTGAACTATCAGCTGTTTTGTCGTCTCAGCTGTCGAAAACAGAAGATGCAAATATGATGTGTAGTTTCAAACAGAAGGGAAATATCTACGACCAGGGTCCAGGTTAACTCTAGGAGTACTAGTTCGCATCAAAACAAATACATATTCTCAAACCCGGGCCAGATAAGGCAACTTGAAGGGACACGACCACTGGTTTGTCATTTTTTGTGGGCACTTTTCCATTTCGGCTAGTCTGGTGGTAACCGAGCTTGAACTAGTGGTGACATTGTTCAAGTGACTATCTGGGTGCATCTTGAGAGCGTCGACTAGAAAAATCTTCATTCCGATATTGACCTACTACTCCACTGGTAGCTAACAAGACTGACAATGGGAACAACCGTGAGGAAGCGATGGAAGTTGTAAGTTGTATAGTGGGGTGTCCCAAACGCTGCCACCAAATATCTGGATTTCAAAGTGCTGACCATTTTCTAGGCTATTGGACGCGCGTGAGTCCCAAGGTTTGCTACTCCAATGCCCTGTTTACACAGTAGTGACGTTTAGGATAACATTGGACTCTTGAAAAATCATTAGAAACGCATTTTCCCAAAAAAATTGCAGTCCCCAATAGGTGACACCCAAGAGCGATCTCTAAAATAGCTCCTCTTATTTGATATGACCAAAAAAACCACGACTTTTTATCTGATAAGAGAATGAACGCAGGGGCACACAACAATTCATTTTCACGAAAACTCCGGAATGTCGCTTGGGGCCAGAAGGTCATAATTGCAAGACAGATAAGGTGCGCCCTTCTCCGTGCTCTTGGGCTCGGTCTGCTTTCACCGTGTGCAGAACATGCGGTCTGCAAAAAAGTTAACCACAAATTCTATGATATACCTAAGTCGCTATGCTGTCAGTTTCAATGCCACCCGCAGTTGGAAGGAATGCAACAGCTTCCATTCGCCAGTCACGCAAATTGGCAGAGTATACGGTCAGGATTCCAGACCATGTAAAACTTACACGATCTGTCGGCACCTCGGTGTTTTTATATGCATGCTTTGTTCGAATAATCTAGTTGTGGTTACCACAAGGACGTAACACACTTGATTATCGAACTGGAAGGTGGAATGAAAAGTCCTTCAGCACAAGTTCGAAAATTGATTTTCACGAAGCAAATTGTGCTTTTGCATCCAAAAAAAAAACTTGCGGGGGCAAACTAATTCCATCCACGTTCATCAGTGCCACTCAAATTAATCTAAATATGCAAATTACTATATATTTGCGTGACGTGAGGCATTTGGGGTGTCGTAACCGTCATTTCGTCATCGCTGCACTCGTCCAAGGCTTCCTGGAGGCAACCAGACAGTGAGGCCGCGCAACCGACTACCTTGAACTGATTATGGGGATTTTGCCTTTTTTCAGAACGAAATATCAAATAACAAGTATTCTCGGATGTACATATCACTCGTTACTACTCGAAATCAGTTGGGAGACCCTGATCAGTCCTGATATTACCACGAAATAAAACGCAGTATGTGCACTTTGCAACTGAGCATTCAGAGTCTATCAACAACAAAGTTGTATTATCTCACTTATGAGATACTCATGATCTAAACACATGCTTTACAG
>SJOL01009440.1:73079-125548 GCA_004794785.1 Opisthorchis felineus | reverse complement strand
TTCCAGTGCCTCTCCCTGGATTGTAAGTGGCGTGTTCAGTGACTGCATGTCCAGCAGCATGACCTTACACTTTGTGGGTGCAAAGTGCATACCAAAGGACGGGATGACTTTGGTCAGTTCATCCAAAAACACCTGCGCCTTCTTCTCCTCTTCGAAGATGGAAACGATGTCGTCTGCATATTCTAGATCGACAAGGTTTACATCTTCAGCTCTTTTAACACCGGGGTTTTGAAGACCATCCAGCGTTCGTCTCATTATCTCATTGACCACAAGAATAAATAGGAATGGAGAGAGGGGGCACCTCTGACGGACACCGCTTTGTGTGCGGAAGCTTTTGGAGAGCTCGCCGTATACTCTCACACGTCCGGAAGTCCGAGAATACAAAGAACTTATTATGTCCACAAACTTCCGGGGCATTCCTTGCTGAAGAGAACTATGGATCACTCGACCAGATTGCTTATAGATCCTGAAGGCAGCAAGATATCCAGACAAAACAAACGACTTCTGAAAGTGCGTGAAGAACTCAAATGGACTGTGTGCACCTGCCGAATCCCTGAAACTAGTGAATAAAATCCGGGCTCAAAGTAAGCCACCTAAACAAAATGCAGTTTTCTGAGCATGCCACCTGAAGTGTTGAGGGGATAAACATGACGAGCATATCGTTTGGTGGTGCTGTTATCTCCGTGCCTATTCTATCAAAACTAATCACTCGCCCTCTGATAAGAGAAAGTGTGAGGTATGAAAACAATCCTAACTCGACCATGTTCCATGCGGAAATTCTGAGTTGATCGAGCTTATCACAATATAATAGTGGGCTATTTGGAGAGAAATCAACTAGTTCTAAAGACTCCTCGTCTCTGTCCAGCGTAAAGTGTCAAAATGTTTTGAAGTACCGAACCCAGACCCGATCATCCTGGCACGGACGAGGCACTGAACTATGCGGCGGATCCTGGGGGCAACCCAGTTGACTGGTCCGATAAAACTGGTCTGTTGGCTGGTTGTTTTACCTCAGGACGAATTCAAAGGTATACTGCAAGCGTATCCGACCAATCGTCTGGTTTGGATTTCCGTCAACCAAGAGCACTTGCCAAGACACCTATGCTGTACTATGGAGATGTTCACTTTTTTATGATACGTGAGCACAGACGTCGATCCACAGAGGCCCGTTGGGATTTCGAAGTTGCCCGGTCAGACACCAGGCATCCTGCAACAGGCTTTCACGTGCAAATTCGCTCAGATCGAACGCATTAGTTACACCCCATCTCACAAGCCCATTATCGATTGTTGGCCACTCTCGGAGGTAGGTAGACCGCCGTATGGGCAATTCGATACGTTAATCTTTGCAGCATAAACGTAAGACAAGGCTAGTCATGCAAAACCCAGGCTGTCATGAACAGGGTGCAGTCAGGCTTTGGAAAATTAGTTCATCATCCTCAGGCTGGTTTGGTGGCTTTCGTATCCTTTCCCGTACGATCCACCTAGATATTCCATGGTATGATGATCAACTTGCTTCAGGCAACACGCAAACCGTTCAGCCATTTCAGATGAAACTTACAATGCACGTGTGCATCTAGATTTTGTGAAACCAAGAGCATCCAAACTTCAGACAGAAAAAAGTTATAAACGTTTGCTCGAAGCAAAATGTTCCCAATTTAGGAGTTCCCAATCTTCCCGTAGTAAAAGTTTCCGACATCGCTTGGCCTGATGTACAATGCCAAGATTTTCAACATACCACATCTGCTCCCTGTCTTTTTTTCGGTATAGTCCACCTGTGTTTTGAAAAACCAAACTAGATGAGATGGACTACAAACGAACCAGGAACTACATCTGCCGACCAGTCAACACTTGGTTATTTATTCATTGGCAAGTAGTGGCCGGACAGTAACAAACACACTGCAGTGTACACTGGTCTACCCAGTCACTTCACCCGTCTTCAAGAAGGAATGCGAGCCGATGAGAACAGACATACCAGGTTGACCAATCTGAGACCTAGCCGTTCGATCATCGCTCGAAGCTTCAACGACAATTCCGTTATGGAGGATACATTTGAAGCCCAACCTAGTCACCCGTTGAAAGTGATTGTAGGGCGTAGATGACAGTTCATCTCAAGTGGAATGCCGCATTCCCCAACCGACCAGGGGAAAAACTACCGAAAACATATTTGTTCGTGAACGCGATTGTTTAGTATGCTTCGAATATATGGAAGATCCGAATTTCAAGCATCGCTCACACCAAGAGGTGACGAAGGGACTGGACCTTAGCAAAGCGTGACGATTTGTGTGCCTCCGCGATCCATTGAGCTATACTTGGGGTTTCCGTGCGACACTCGCAGAGTCCATCATACCAAGTTGGTCAGTGGTTATAGGTCTGACCAATACAGCCTCCTGGCCCTTCAGGTTGGGCGTTGGAACAAGTGGGGTGACTCATTCCATAAAAAACCCCAAACAACGCTGGCTTGTGGTCAGGCTTTTGAGTCAAAGGCTTTGGTTGAGGACCCTAATCGTCCTCCTGCCTGGGTAGGAGCACCCTGGGAGTATTCCAGCCCAAGTACAATCATGAACTCATGCCACATTGGCCGTCGCGTGCTGTCATAAGCAGGATCGCCCTACTTGCTGCATAGTACGACAGCGAAGCGTCAGTGTTGACCACTGATGCTATGCTGTCGATGATGATGATGATGACGACTTACATCCAGACCGCACCCGGATGAAGACTAGATCGAAAACGGTGTAAACGCAGGTAGTGAACACTTGGATTTCGGGGGAGGAACCTGAAGTTTTTTTTAAAAAAAGGCAATTTGGATAGCGAGACAGCATTTCTCTACAAACCCAATCAATTACAGCACCACCCAATCATTCAAATGACTTAGATGCAAATATTTGAACGCTCAAAAACAGGGTCTAGAGTGCATAAGTTTACACACTGCATCAAGTTCTGAGAAATCGTACTACAGTATAGAATACGGAAGTTCTCTCGGTCCACATAAGGAATTCTTGGCATAGAGAACTTGCTCCCTCGCCTGGAACAAACGCATGAGTGGGGAACACCCAAATCATAAGATGTTCCTCCTCACAGGTAGTATGGAAACAACTGCCGAAATTCGCCGGAGGCCCTATTCACCTACGCTCCAACTAATCAGATGACCGTTAATCCCTCCGTTCTTGTGACAGACACTGTCCATAAAACTCACTCCAAACCAGCATAATGAACCGCTTGGAGAAAATCCATGCCATTATAGCACCACACGCATGTTGACTACCATGATCGGTCGTTGAAAGTCACCTACATTCAGCCTTAATAGTCAGCGAATTTGCGAATTTGGTTCGAGTCATCTGTTGGTTGGATCAGACTGGTGTTGAACAGTCGCAGTGTTTGTGTAATTACTTATCGATCTGAGGCCAAAAGCCCACACTGTTAGCAAAAGCAGTCCAACCCATACACACCCACCTGAGGAGTTTTACAATGAGAAGGAAGGAATACACTCATTTGCAAATCAATTTGGTTTTGCGAGAGACTCACCTAGAACCCAGCATGGAAACATCACAAACGAGAGATTCAGCTGGGTTCCAGGTGTCTCTCTCGCAAAACCAAATTTGTTTGCAAATGAGTGTATTTCACTAATTCCGTGCAATTTGGTTTCAAGTAGAACATAAGGTTGATGGAAACTCGGGGACTGCGCCTACCTGATGACCCCAAGAAGGGCGAAACCGTTCGTGGGCTGTCGAAGAATTTTCAGCAACCTTATGAGTAGTACATTGCGCGAGAGAAGGAAGGACCTTGGGTAGCCTAAAATTTTCGGGGACCAATAACATATTTGCCGTCGCAAAGGCTTTCCACGAGTTATGCAAATGGCGACGGTTAGATTCATCTCATCGTGCCACCTGAGAATCTTGACGTCCTTGTTCGAAATGAAATTCCGGAGGCTTGGTGTTGTCGACTCACTCTGCATGAATGAAGGTGAGCGGAAACTCCATGCTACTTCCAGCGTAGTTCAGGCACAGTACGACCAACTGCGTTACCTTGTGATGATGATACGCACCTGGACCGAGTGGCCGCTGCCTTGTGTTTAATAGCTAGCACATGACAACCCGGACGTGAATATTCTTTTCCCTTTGTACTAATTTCATTGTGTGCTGCATTACCTCACACAGCATGTTCACACATATCCAAAACGAAACCAAACTGATATTAGCCCAGATAACGGACACTTTTAGGATCAATGATTCCGGAAGCACAAGGGGTTTGTAGAATCAACCTAATCGATGACAAGGGGGGTAAAGTTGAAAAGGTTCTAACCTTCGATCGGTTTAGAGAATGTCGACCGAGCCAAAATTCACATTAGCCAGTGAATGAAGCTGACAGAATTCGCCTTCGCCTAGCTAACTAACTTTAGATGGTCGATCGATCGGCCAAAGCGCCTTGGCCAGACATGAAGAAACATGAACGCGACACACGTGCACGCGCGCGTGTGTTTCCCACATTGGTCGAAACACAACGGAGTGACATTTCTCATCGTCCAAAGCATGTCGGCAAGACCGAACTCACACGTATGGCGCGAACATATGTATTAGCAACTCAGTCGACATGTGGGAGATTAACGGCCCTCCTGAGAAAATATCATGAGCATAACCCAAGCAAATAATTTCACAGAAACTTCGATACCGGATCTACAGAGGCAGTTGGCATTCGTGCTATCGCGGTCGAGGGAACTACATCCTGGAAGACGGTCCGCACCAACAACACGTAGACTCTTTCACACCGTTCTGTGTTGTCCACCTCGCAATTCGTAACAGCTGGAACCAATGTGCCTATGGCACACAGTTTATAGCTGATAGGTTGATTGAATTGATTGAACTCGCAATTTCGCATCATTCTGAAGAAGACATGGAAAACAAGACTCATCTCGGTAGACGATGTTTCGACATGCGCAGCACATGGCCGAGCCACCGCAGTTGATGGTGCTGGATGTTGTCCGCGACCGAACACCCGTTTTCAAATTGCCACGAATCTGTCAGGCTCCGGTTGCGTTTGCTCATGTGACACCTATGGCGTCAAAGTAGTATATCCCTGAATCTCAAGAGACGCGTGTATCAGGCTACAGTATGGGATGCTTTGTTTTACGGCTAGGAAAATTGGCCTCTTCGAGCAGCGGAACTGAGACGTCTTCAGGTGTTCTACAATCGTTGTCTCAGAACCATAGCTCGTGTGGGTTAATGTCGGCAAATCTATGGCGAGGCAGAAAGCGAGTGCTCGATTGTGCAACGGTGACTTCCATCTAAGATTGTGCCCACTACCAAATGGTGTGTTGGATAGACCATGTAGTGCGCATGCCGAACCATCGTTTGCCGAAGAGAGTGCTGTTTTCCGTGTCCAGTTGAAAATGGCAGAAGCAGAGGAGTGCCCAACCCTTGACCTGGCAGAAGGGAATTAAGGAGACTAAGAAACGTTTGGGTACTGTCGGTGTTACTAGCCTTATAGGATGGGGATCATTGTGCCTGGTCGGAGACGCTGTAAGGTATGGCTACTGATCGATGTCAATGGCGTTATTGTTGTCAATTTCTATCCAGACTGCCTGAATGAGTATCTGGAGGTGTATGCACCTCGGAAAGATTGAGCTAGCTCTAAGTCCCTTCCCCATCCACCTTTATTCTTGAATGAGTATCTGGAGGTGCATGCACCTCGGAAAGATTGAGCTAGCTCTAAGTCCCTTCCCCATCCACCTTTATTCTTTTCTTCGCAATAAGGCTTTGAAATAAATCATGGTTGTACGGCAGCCAAGCATCAGTATTGAACACTGATACTATGCCATCGACGATGATGAAGTTGCCTTGTTACAAATTCGTTGAGGCCATCCGACACCAGTGGTCAAAGACCTGAAGACGCCTCGCGTCATTATCTGTCCGCATGCCTCAAGACCCTATGACAAAGTAGCCCATTGTGTAGGCTGGTAAATGGACCCTCTAGATCCAGTGATATGCCCTTTTGACGCCACAAGGGACGTAAATTAGAAAACGTGATTGTAGCGTTGGAGATTTGTGCACTGACTTCATCAGATTGCTCTCAGAGCTAATACGACTACAGAGGTACGTAAAATTCCCAACAGTATACAGTGCTTCTCCTTGAGATGGACAGGGAATATTCAGAGAGTGAACGTACTGAAGGATGACTGTGCACTTTGTGGACGCAAGTCGCATACCAAGAGAGGCATGATGGCAGTCAGTTGACTCAACAGTGCTTGTGGACGATGTCCTACGCGTACGAAAGATCGGCAATATTCCAATCAGCAGCGATTGGGACACCGGGGCTTTAAATATCCCCCAGCGTTTGCCTCATTATTTCATTGATGACGAAGCTGAACAAAATCAGAGAGAATGGACGTCACTGCGGGGCACCACTTTTTGTAGTAAGGTTCTCAGAGGGGTCCCAGTGCATTCACACATTTATGGAAGTGTCCGAAGACAAGCCTCGAATTACGTTCACGAACTTCTAGGGCATGCCCCGTTGAGCGAGCCTAGTCAGAAGCACTGTTCGATCGGCAGAATCAAATGCATCTTTGAAGTCAAGACATGTCGTCTGTACGCATGGCGCTGAACTTACACTTGACGAAATGTGAAGCTGTGGTCAGCGTAACCTCAACCAGGTCGAAATTTCGCTTGCTGGTTGTGGGTTAAGAGTTATCATACCGCCTGGATGAGTGTAGCACCCTGTAGCACAAATCACAAGGCCACGCAGAAATGAGAAATTCAGGGGTTCGTCAGCGTGCTTCACAGTTGGACAAATCAATCGCGAGTCGAAACTACGGTAGTGCATGCTCAAATGAGAGTAAATTTGTTCATCATTAATTCTCTTCAAGCATGTAGGGAAACAGGAAACTTACTATAATAGTACGGAGCAGTGCCATATTCAAACTTTTGTGCATTCGCGCCCCGAATGCGTGGAAGGCCGAAATCGGTCAACTTGACTGCGAATCGGGAATCCAGAAGGCAGTTGGAACTTTTCAAGTAGCCATGAGGAACTAGCAGCTGGTGAAGGTAGGTCATTCCCTGGTAGGAAAAAGGGTAAATAGTAAAGTAAATGGTGTTTTGGGGACAAGAAGGGCAAGGGCACGCAGGAGATATCCAGTTCCGAGCATCTCCTCTTGTCGATTAATCCAATCTGACGGATGATGTGCATTACAACAACCGCAACCACGACAACAACAACAACAACTAATACCATTATTCTGGTGTGTCTGTTTTTGTCCAGACTTGAGGACGAAGCTTTTCAGATACGTCTGTCATCCATTTGCGAGAAAGAATCAGGAACGAGACCTATGAACGACACAGCTAACACTATCCCCTTGAATAGCATTCACTGAAACTAATTTCGTGCACGCACACACGTTGGTGAAAAGATTGGGCGACGTTTCCAGCTACAGTATACAAACACCCAGCGAGACCACTCATATTTTCAATCTCCTCTGCCCCCAACCCACAATTCGAACAAGAGCGTTGGAATCTTAAAACCGTATCACCAAACGAGCTGCTAACCGGTTTCGACTCTAAGCTGAGGATATGATTTCAGGGTCGGCAATGTTGTTGATTGTCAGTCACTGAACTATATCGCTTTGATACGCTTTTGGTTAAATTCTGCACTACTTCTGCCCTTCAATGATGTATACTATCATGAGCTGTTTTCAGATGATTAGGAAAATCGTTCAGCTGTAACGCCCTTCCGGTGCCTACCTGCCACACCACCCGAAAAAAACACGAGGGCTGAGAAACTGTCAGGTTGCCCAGTCGAGATGCAGAGATCGGGTTCGAACCACGGACCTTCCGGCAAGTAAATTCGCGCTCCAACCAACTGGGCCATCTCACCCCCTTTCAGATGATTCATGGAATCGAATACCACTTCTTACCGTACAGATGTCCGAATACTATTCATAAAGCAGTTATAATGGGTATGAATGAAGTCTTGCCAATAAATAGAATGTTGCGATAAAAGACTGCTAAATTAACCGTTAGTACATTCTGTAAGAGAAAACAGTCTATACTGAATAGGCGAGCTACGCCCTACAGCTTTTTCGTAATTGTTGTGAACCATTAGCAACGGGAACAAAACAGATCCATAATAGGATTCGAACCCATGATCCTCCTTTAAGCAAGTGAACACTATGTCATCTGGCCACAAACGGTTGGTAGGCACTACGAATAACTAAGACAGGATATAGCAACTCTAATCTCCAATATCGCAGGTCACGTGACGTGATACGGAGTTTGCTGGTTCCTTGTAGACGGACATCTCAGATAAAAAGCCATGGTACTTTCCCTTTCTGAACAATCGTTTGATTGTAGCAGTAGTATTCACTAGTAGTATTCACGTACTATTCGTATTCACTAGTTGAATCTGTGAGCATCGCTCATATGAAGTGCAGCTCAGGGTCAACATTATCTGGGATCAATGAATTGAATTCACCAACGTTACACAACATGAAAACCATTTTCTCTGAGTTTGAGTAAATGTGTTATTTACCGGTTGTGTAACAACATTAAGAGTCTGAGGAGCAGGTAGTCGGTCCACACGGTACATCTTACGAAAAGTTTGATTGATGAAAACACGTAGATGTCAACGCAGGTGTCAAGAAACTCGAAGAAAAATTGAGGCAGTCTAACGTGACTCTCCAACAAGCTTGTCCATCTGCATTTTGTGTCTAGTGCCTATTGATATGAGATCGATAATCCCCTTTCTTTGGGTGACAGCAAAGCAGGAGACTCCAGAAAATGTTACTCATCGACTGATGATTCTTAACTTCTTACATGAAAATCTATCGACTTATGCTACAGATTAAATGAAGACGTCCACCTGGGCTGTGAACAATGGATTTACTACTTTGTGTAAATCTGATATTCAAAATTCATCACCGGATTCCAGAGGGACAAGAACATGTCTCAAATTCGAGGCCGGTTCACTTGTTTCAAGATGGGTCTTTCCACTGTTCGTTAGCTGAACAGGACGGAGACCATCTTTGTTCAATTTGGCCGCCCGAAAATTAGACACGTGTTCACTGTTATCGATTCCCCGATCTTCCTCCAATAGTATTCTCACATCAGAATGCAGCACGGTTAGTGAGTTAAAATAACGCTGAGTGCTGCGCCACTGTTCGGTATGACTGGGCCTAGAGATAGACGCGACATTCGCGAATAAAAATATGCGTGTTTACCGGTTACTTACAAAATGTAGGTAGTAGCCTCAAGTCCGGCTCCATTTGGTACCCATACTTTGCTCCTCGCCTCTTTAGCTAAGTATGAAAAAACCTCGATGAAAATCTGAGAGTCTTTTCCTTGTCTATGAGCTTTTCAAGTATAGGACACGTAGCAAAAAGCTAGGATAAAGGCGTGACGGTGTGGCTATTGTGTCCAAGCTCGAGCTTTGAACTCATACCAACCTAGTGCGTGCATCTTCTCGTTAGCTGATACGCATGTACTTCCTTCCTGCCGTCACACACAATGAAAATTGAGAAAAAAAGTTCGAGATTACTGCCGCACACTTTCCTCAAATTGCCTTTGATGGTTTCCTTTCTCAAGTACTTGTTGCACAAGTATCTTCTTTTGTGAAAATGGCTCGCCAAAAGTGCGTGTGCTTGTACGTCCGGTCTGATTTATTCGGTGAAGCAGATCCCGGATTGGCTGATTTAATGGATCAATTACCGAATGCGCCAGTCGCTCATTGGCTGATGTGTCAGTTCGGGTGCGTGGGCGATCACGGGACTTGTAATGTACGGTCTGGTCGCTGGTGGGCTAATCGATACCTTAAGTGCTTGTTTGTAAAATGAGCGCACAAATTCCCATCAAGGTAAACAACCGATAAAAACAACTGTATAAGATCTAAAAAGCTGAACCACTAACCGACATCCAATCACCAACTCACCCGACAAATATCCTGCATCAAGGATAATTTGAACAGCCAGTCCATCGTGAATCGTTCATTTTTCAGAAAGTCGTAGAGACTCCCTTTCGGGCAATACTCCATCACGAAATACTGGCGAGAAGGTTCCAGACAGACACCGATGAGTCGACATATATGGTCATTGTTCAGGTCCTTTATCTGAAAGACGAACAGATACGAGACAAATGACTCAAAGACCAGGAAATTCGGAATCGTTCAGTTGCAACATTCTTCCAGTGCCTAGCTGTCATACCACCTGAAGAAATCACGAGAGCTGAGATACTGCCAGATTGTTCAAGCCTAGACAGGAGCAGTCGAGATGCCGGGGTCGGGTTCAAACTACGGACCTTCCGGTCAGTATGTTCGCGATTTAACTACTGAGCTACCTCGAGCTCATCATCATCAACAGCATGACATCATTGTTCAACACCGATGCTTCGCTACCGTACAGCCATGATCTATTTGAAAGCCTTATTGTGAAGAAAAGAATAAAAGTGAATGGGGAAGGGACAACAAGAACGCCAATGATATCGGTTAGCAGACATATCTCGAGCTCAAGGAAATGCGGAGAGCGGCTACGATAGACTAGCCCATTAATCGGGCAGTAGTGTCCTCTTCAAGAACAACTTTTCATGTGAAGCATGAAACCGTCCGCCTGGCATGACGGCTACCGACGTGAAACTTTGGGATCATCATGCGTCGGACACCTCCAGATTGCTCGCAATGGTCACTAAAGCTAACGCGTTAATTCCCATCCGATAAAAGCGAGTAAAATATCGTGAAGTTGTCTGTGAGTTGCTAAACTACTTCAGATAATAACTGTTTTCTTACTGAAAAATGATGCGACTATTTTCAACACCCCGACTTCACTAAGCATATTCTGGACTCCCCTCCAACAATGGTCGATAACACAACGCCACCATGAGCTAGACCGCCCATGAAGTATACGGCTACCCGATCGAAGTGCGCATAGCACATGCCGATCACGTCATTCAGAGAGCAGCGTGCGAATTGATTGGACTCAACAAACCATCCGAAGATCAACAGAACAGCCGGGACAAAAACGAGCTTGACCAACGCGAGAATGAAGGAAATAGTGTCGTTTGGCAAAGAACTACGTGCCATCGAAGCTGTAAGCTGCCTCATGATATCGTAAACAATGATTGCAAAACTCCCTTTCAAATGAATACACCATTGTGGACAAAATGATCATGAAAGCTGTCTTTAAAAAAATTGAACATAAGTGACTGCATACGGATAATAAAAAAATTCATGTTTCACTGGTATTCGGCGTACTAGAGGCATGCTCAGAAGGCACAGTTAACCAGTATTCTTTATCAAGCAGATGCCTCGAAAACAATCGATTTGGAATTATGATGATACAAGATAAGTTACGGACGAATAACTATGTGGCTGCGGTTCGAAAACTTTCTGTTATTGGAAGTGAAATGTGGCAACTTTCGGATTATATGGGTCGTACATGGGAGCCTTATAAGTACACTTGGTTGTCGCCCATTTTTTCTGGATTTATCCATTTTTTTTTGTAGTCGAATACCTGGAGAATATTTAGGGACATTTTCAGTGTAGTGTAGGTGGGAAGAAACTATTCCGTTTGAAGCCCGAACCCCGCACTTTAATATCCAGTTGGTGCTTCAATGATACGTTCTGCAATTCGGAGAAGATGAATGTCATGTTCGAGGAAGTCGACCATGGAGAAGCACATCGTGAAAAACTTCGATTGTTAGTCAGTAGACGATGAGCCGACTTCGTACGGTTATTGGCCTCAGCGCGTTGCTATCATCGTGAAAACCGTATCTCCCCAAATCCCCACAATTCAGACCAACACGAAATGACGTACTTTTCGGGTCATTTTCATTTCTGTACGATGAACAGATGAACGTTTTGTTTCCCAAAATGTGTCATGAAATCCTGATAGCTGAGAAAAGCGTTACGACATATTAGGCTCCCACAAAGTCATCCTTATATCTTTAGGATGCGTAGAAATCACTTCAAGCTATCCAACTATCCGGACATTTTAGAGGGATAAGTAAATACGCCCATGTTTCTGACCTGTAACCAGATCAATTAGTCTCCGATTTTGAACTTATCCTCCAGAAGCTCATTTTATAAACCACCTTGAGTAAATTCCGTGTTGCGAGCCTCCGTACCTGATCGCCAGACTTTCGGTTGTCCATGCATATTGCTTTTAAGCCAAAGTTGATTTCAATTAGCAGGGACTGAGACAAACAGAACAATCACGTGCTCACCCAACTCAACTTGGTATCGAGATAGTATCCAGTGTGCGACACATAACATTTAGTTTGGGACCGAGCTCAAGAGAGTTCAGTGGTGAGGACAGTCCGTGGTTTGAACCCAACCTCATCACCTGGACTACTCCTGTCTAGGTTTGAGCAGCCTGGCAGTATCTCGACCCTCGTGCCTCTATCGGGTGGCATGGCAGCTAGGCAGCGAAAAGGCTTTACAACTAAACGATTACCGATATTGAGTTTGATACTTAAATACTAGTCGCGCCCAGGTATAGACTTTTTGGGCCATTGAAAAGCTAAATTTGTGATGTTTATGACTTTCCAAGTTTCTGTTTGCATTTCTGAGGTAGCCACAATTGAACAGGTTCTCTCCAGTCTAGCTATATCAACGGATTCAAAGGCTTTTATGCAACGAAAGGAAGACCTCAGTTTTGGCGATCATACGGTTAGGTTTGAGCTTATTTCAAGATAGCTAGGCACGTACGAAAACTGAGCGAGCGTAGCAGCGTCAGTATCATAAAGAAATGCTTCATAACGGTCTTTTATCAGTCTTAATAAGGAAATGAAACAGCATTTATCTGTTCTATTTGAATATGTTACATGACAGGCTAATGTCATTGTCACTTTGGTAAACTTCAGCTTTGCGTCTGACCATGATTCCAGGCAGTTTGAAGCAAGTAAAATGGAGCTCGCGTACTTTTGGCCTCAATTTTGGGTTAACGAAGACCGATTTTGCTTCGTATTCGGAAAAATGAGCACATCTGATGATCATGATCAGTTTTGATTAGGCTGACTGACCGTCACATTGAGACTGGAACTTGCTCTGGTGTGACGGTTTGTGTGCCTCCGTCACCCATTGAGCTATACTGTGAGGTGTCCGTGCGACACTCACAGAGTCTCATGCCAGGTTGATCAACGGTTGGAGGTCTGACCACTGATGCTTTGCTTTTGATGATGATGATGATGATGACGATGAGGCTGACAGATGCACTAAATCTAACTTAACCGTCTCGGTGACTGGTCACCAGCTTTACTCACCAAGCGGGCTACATTTTAGGGTCCACCTGACCTCTAAATGGGACAATGCAACTAAACTCTAGAAATCACAAAAAGCAATTTATTCAGTCATCGATGCCATGAAAGAAAGACTTGCATCTTTCACCGGTTTTTGCCACTGCTAAGGTGATTGCCATCCGACCCGGCGTACATGCCCATTTCGCTTGTATCGCGGTATATTGCTGACGAGTTCAATTCTACTTCAGTCTCTCCGATTACCCGTTTTCTGAGTAGTTTTCAAAAAAGTCCGGATAGAAATTTTGTAGATACTGTAAGGTGATCATTAGGGGTCCGTACCTGCACACAGAAGCCCATGCAATGAACCCCTCCCCCCCTTGTAAAACAGCACTGTGATACTGAAACTGGTCTTTCTGATGGAGCTCAGTTCATCAGACATTGGAAGCACAGTGCGACACGACTCGATGGCAGTCGATTTTGCCTTCGACTCACATGGACCACATGTTAATCACAACATCAGACGATGCCCGTCAGAACTTCGTTTAGACAACGGTACAGCACGCTGATATAGATGAATGCGGTACAATTTGTGATGCATGTGTGCCTCTGTGGTTCGCTCATTGATTAAACGAATCGGTGGACTCGTTTGTGACCATGCCTGTTGGAAGTTGTAGCTTGACCCTGGCGCGCTGGTGACGTAAACGAGAAAAGTTGCATTTTGGCATGGTCATCCGATGATGCTAATGGAGATAAACAGATAAGCCACTCAACTGTGACAGCTGCTCTGGTTTAAAGCAACTTGATGGGCCAATTCGTGCAACCCCCCTGAATCGTCGCATATCTATTCCGCATCCCCGTTGCTATGATAGCGCAAAATCCGCAGTTCAGCTTCAGTTGATTGCACAACAGCTTTACGATAGTATTTGACCAACCTGTCCGCTCGAGTCCAGTGCATCATACATGGAACAGTGCGGTGCAATATGCACAACAACCGTAGTTTAATATGAAATCGGACACGGAAGCGAATTGAATTGACTGACAACAGTGTCGTTTGTTTTTTGGTCGGTTTGTGAAGCGCTGCTGTTCAGCGCTTACCATCAATGCGACTGCCTGTTGGCGTAGGCGTAATAGTTCATTGGGGTGTGCTAGCGGATTGGCAGGTGGAGCTTGCCTGCAGATCTACTGTCACGGGGCATACAATTCGTCAATGTAGAACACAACACTGACGAAGATATCCCTGTCACTGATTAAGACAATGGACGTAGTCAAACGAGAAATGAAGGCGACAAAACATATCACAAAATTGCTCGTTCGAGTGGTATTCGAATACTAATGGATCGGCAAAATATCGGAGATAGGAATGGCCAAAAGACTCAGATTCTACCAAAAAGATCATGGCCGGAAAGATGTTGTAAACACCCACCCAAAACTAATTTTTCCCTAAACGAATGCAAAAGATAAAACCGACGTCGACTCCAGAGAGGAGACATTCAAGCACAGATCGAATGGTTTCCTCCGGGGTAGTGAAAGGGTAAAACACACTGAGATAAACCGAACTGTTAGATCTCGATTCCCGTCCCAGCGGGACAAAATACAAAAGCAACTACCGTTGGCAAATGTACAATTTCCGTAGAATGACAACCGTCACACCTATCGATGACAGAAATGAGCTTACAGCACCATATCTTTCGAACACTTCTACACATCCTGGGATAAAACACACTCTGTAGTTCTCAAATCGGTGAAGCCATCCCCTAAGAGGAAACGCCACAATTTGTTTCGATGCCCAAGCTGACTACCACACAAAAACAACCCATATCTCTATCAGTCCCTACACCAACTGATTACTCCAATACTCCTCACGAATGTGACTCGATTCAATCTGTCAACAGTTCGAAAAGCAGTATGCCCTACAGAGGTGGACAACAGGATGAAGTAAACACATAATCAACTTTTATTTCTCCATTTCTTTGTAGGTACCAGTTTGTCGTACAACTCCAATACAACTAGTTTCTTTTCAAGCTAGCTAGTGAGTATGAAACTGAATTTTCCCGTACAGAGGACAGGCTCCAGGCACATGTCGTTAATGCACCAGTTTGTCTCATCTTCACATACACAGGGTGTTTGAGCATGCACTGCGGCACGAGCGACTAATCTCAACAAACTATGCTGCCTGTAGCTGGAAACAGTCGAATACACAGGAATTTCCGTTAACCAGGTTCAGATGAATTAGATACTTTACATTTCTCGCGTCTCTCAAGAGGATTCGCCCCTTGTCGAGTAGATAACTTTGTATATCCTTCAGTTGTTTCCCTGAACAAGGAGTATCCATTTTCAAACGAAAAAGAGACCATCGAAGCTAAGATAACAATATTACGCAATAGAACATTAGAGAACCAAAATGGGAGAAGTTCATCTGTGGATCACTTGGTCGACGTAGAATGTCTACCTACGCCCCCTAGTGAAAATCACACCCTTCATTGCCAGAATATCCCTCAACAGTTCTCTTTTTGAGCGTTTCCGTGAGTGGCCAATACTGAGAAGTTAATGCTGGGAACCGGAATAATGAAGAAAGAATCATGATTAGTACTCAAAAGAAAGATCGTAACAGTACTTCGGAAACTAACGGGACGCAGTTTAAAACGAAGCCAGATTGGTGGTCCTCAGTCAAACATGAAATTGCGTTTTTCATCTTTTTTAAAGACCTATGTTTCATTCGTAAAGGAAAAAAGTTACGTTGTGTTCAGCGAGATGGCCCAGTGGTTAAAGCGCGAATTTACTGACCGGAAGACCCGTGGTTCGAACCCGACCTCTGCTTCTCGACTTGCCCTGTCTAGGCTTGGGCAACCTGGCAGTATTCCAGCCTGCGTGATTCCTTCGGGTGGCATGGCAGCTAGGCACCGAAAGGGTGTTACAGCTGAACGATTTTTTTTTACAGCCTACATAAGTAGAGCGGTATTTAAAACCAATGAACAACGGACAGAATGTGGTGAAAGAAAGATTAGTCAGTGGGAAAAATTAGTTGCGTACCATCCATAGAGGAAGACGATGCTTACCGTAGGCTCTTCGCGCGAGCCTACAGTGATGGGGGGGGGGGTCGATCGCTTGACCCAGTTTTTGGACAATTACGCCGTTTGGTTTATGATTACTGTGATGGCCAGATTTGGAGTGGTCGTGGTTGAGGAGGAACTTGGAATGGAATTCTACCATATCCAAATGAACTTTGTCAGACTGACAGAAGAAAACCGCACATTCCGATGCCAACAGTGTGAGACCGCTTCCATGATGCCGTCCTAACAACCTATGATTCATCCGTCTGAACGGTGGTGAATCTACCAATCATGTGAAATGCCGTGACTTGTGTGCACAGTACATAGTTGGCGCAGAACACCGGGTCGGACAGAACGACTTCATCAATGTTTCAGGGGCTGAGTACAGAAGATGATGAATGATCGATAACGTCCAGAGTGAACAAGACCGATTAGTCAGATGTTGTGTCTAAGTCCAACGCAGTTTCCACTGAGTCCAAGGGAAAATTTTCATAAAAACGACTGATTTAGGAACTGATTGTAGTTAGCTCACTAGTAACTTTCTGCTTAACCTTGTTACATGCAGCCATGTTACTGTAAATGAGCGATTTGCCACAAAGTTTGCAGGTCGACTTTAAACTCCTAGATGTACGAAGTTCAGAAACACCATGCTGCACAAATTCCTGAGCGAAGCGATCGAATACGTTAGCTCTCTAACAGCCCAAGAAGGATAGTGTTGCTCACGTGATTTTGATCTCCTCATTGGTCTTGGTATCCGATTTTGGTAGTATAAGACTATTTACCTCACATGACTTTTCAACGGGTACCCCAAGATATCCGCTGTATCGTTTACCAAAACGGCAAGACAACACGACCAAGCGAACATTCGTCCGCAGCAATTGAACAAGGAACTCGATATTTTCACTGCAACCGCTAATCAAACAATTAACCTCTTCAAACAAAAACACAAATTGGGAAGTGATTTTAATGCACACTGCGCTATCTGACTGAATCGCCTGGACAAAACTCATTTGGTCTAGGACTGTTGCCATCGTCCATTTGACACTGATATAATGCATTAGGGCCAAATCAGATAAATATTCACCAGTTCTATCCTGACTACAATTATACGGTGCAAAAGGCGAGTGGGAAGATGACGTGCCAGGAAGCAACTAACAGAACGACAGCAAGTTTAGAAACATGACAGCCAAGCTCTTTGACAGGTGACAACCATAATAAGTTTTTAGACAAACACAAATGACTGTAGAAGCTTTAACAAGAAGCAATAATTGAATGGGACGAAACAAATTGGCAAACTGTGTGCACTTTGGGACACGACGCTGCATTTCAGTTGCTATGCCGTTGTCTTATCTCTACTAGGCAATAGCGAATTCAACTTGCTTTTTTATTGTTGATAACAACGTAGATGAATCCATTTCGTAATGGAAATGATGGCATGTCTGTAATCTGGTGTCTAGATAAGCAGTAATCGCATAAAACGCATGCAAACTCACATTCATACGTGAGTCTAGCGTAGTGAACATCCTGTGCAGTTTTTGCACCCAAGAGCGGATACGTGGCCACAGATAAACTCCGTGAATAACAAACGTATGAAAATGGATTTTTGGAAACATCATGTGTACGATTTGACGCACTACGGTACAGTAGCCTACCTTTGTACATTGTCCACTTACACGAAGGATGGCCCTCTCTTGGTGAGAGAACGTCCCAGTCACGACTGTACAAGCATACCTCAAATCTGAATACACTGAGATTAGTTGATTAGTATCGTGACTCTCCTTGATAACATATGTAATACAACAAACACTCCTTTATAAAACCACCCTAATTGTTCACAAAACCGTCACTACGGTGAAACCAGCAGTTGCATAATGGAGTTCTCCTAGACGTCAACTAGAACTTTACCGGGCAATTTCATCTGGCTCGAAGTTGTGTGCAAACTATAAGCGCTGTGCTGAGGCTTGTTGCAACTGTGCTTAACTGGTGAGTCACATAGTACGATATCATCAGGTGAAATTTTAGTTTCGGATTCTATGTTGTGGAGGTATCCATGAGCTGAGGCCACGGTTGTGTCAGTTTAGCTGTCCATCTGTGGATAGACCAATCGCCAAAAACGACCACTCTCTTGCGCCCCCTAGAAGAGATCCTTTCGCAGGACAGACAGATCGCTGAAAGCGATCTCAATATAAAGGACAAATGTACCATGGCGTCTTTTGTAAGACAAACATTTTCAAGAGAACTCCAGGCTGTTCGTTTCACATCGTCTTCCCAAGAGGGAAAGTACAGAGCCACCTGCAAGGGTTTGAAAAAACGTATCCGCTTTCGGCAGCTGAGTTTTTCTAAGAGGCACCTAACTATCCGAAAAAATTCACCAAGTATTGTCTCATATGAAAGATGGTCTTTACAGAGGAAAACTATTTAACATCACGATATTTTCCGAGAAGAGAACTAGGTACTTCGGAAAACCTAGATTAGTCTTCCTGGGAAATGAGGGGTGGTCTATCAAAAGCTGTCAATTTCAAACCAACTATCACGGGACTTGAATGACTAAACAGCAAGTTTTGATGAAATCAGTTAGCCCTTTAGTCATTTTAGCGAAGTTATCGTTAATTCTGCTACCAGCTGTCTACAGCAGAATACTGATAGCATGTCGGGCGACCCACTCCAAAACCATGCCCCGTTTTTGAAGATACAACCCAGATCAAGTAACCATACAAGAGAGACCAGCATTTCAGAAAAGTGAAAAACTCCTTTTTCTGTAGTAAGCTCTTTTCGAAGCAGCGAAACTTTAAACACTGGACATGAGCACGCGAAGTTTAGGCTGGAAAATCACATGTCCACAAAATACGGCGGCCGTTTCGACCTGCACCTCTGACGTCTGTATTTTCATCGAATTCATTCCATATCAAGCTCGTTGCGTGACTGAGAGAAAACCGCACCTTTTTTTGAGTGATTTAATGATCTTCGACCAAGGGTCCCTCAGAAGTGAAGGAAATGCATAAACAACGAGTTGGTGTGGAATCACCTAAAGAGAGGTGACTCCGAGGGGGAGGTTGCAATGTTCTTTCTTCATCGATCAGGGCACGAGGTATAGTAGGAAAAAAGCCTGAAATCGAAGTCACCTGATAATTTTGGTCAGGGCCCATTTTCCTGATATGAGATCCAGTTTGAACAGGTTCAAGAGGGCTAGGAATAATGGCTTCAGGATTCTTGGACTGGAGAAATCGTCACTGGTGGACAAATTGATTAAAGTCGGGTGGCATTTCCAAGCGTGATAAAACAACTGATAGTTGATCACGTCTTGTCCGGAAGGATTGGCAAGTTTTATTATTTAGGGTTTTTCCTACAATAAACCATCTATACAGGGAGAAATGTCTCTAGTAGCGGTTTTCCTCACGGGAGAGGGGATTGCTGCACCGTTTTCATCGACCTAAAAGTGCTCACATGCGAATGTCACGTTAGACGAAAGCTAGCAGATGTGAACTTGCTAAGGGATACAAAGGAATCAAAGATATAATAACCAACGTGTGAATCAATGAATGTTGGCTTTACATGGTACGGATATTCATATGTGCATTCAGTAAGCCGATCTGAACATCCAGGCTATACTACTGAATTCAGTAGTAACTGAAAATTGCAAGGAATAGTTCAGCGAAGCATTGCGTTACCTAGGCTACCAGGTACTTCACTGGAATAAATCGATCAGGTTAAATTCCCGCTCTTAACCAGAGGGAATTGGACCGAGGGACAAAGAACGTATGCTTGACCGGTCTGGCTTACCAAGACAAGCTGTTGAGCTAAGCCGTGGTGGGACAATATAGCGCGTCTGCTTTCCTGTAGGTTATCGTGTACAATGAGGTAGAGATAATGCACTCTAAAGGAAACAATCTATGGTTTAAGTGCATCGAAGGGAACGAAACTGGTCTCTATTGTGGTTGTCGTCATGGCGACTGGACCAGTGTGGCGCACTGAACTACCTGGACCAGTTACCACCGTATAACATCCGGTAAAACTGAACAGCAAAATTTTTAGAACATTTGCACCTCGAACGGACAAGGAAACGAAGTGGATGGACGCTGCGAACACCGCGCAAGCCTCTGATAAAAACTGACCGTTGATTTGGAGTCAAACGCTCATATGCAAGTTCGAATGCTGTTACCGTGACATCCAAACAAACTCTCGTTGATAGTATCCTCTAAATGAATGTACTGCGCACAAGTTTTCGTCAGCCTCATTAGTAATATGAGATCAAATTTGCTCGCTAAATTTTGTAACCGAGTAAGACATGTAGGTCACCAACGTGAAAGGTGGGTGTCGTTCATGTTCTCATACCAAATAACGGCTTCTCTTTATCTGAGTTCTGCAGAGATAGATGACCACTCACTATGGTGGGTTTACAGGTTTTCCGGAAAAAAAGCCGCTCCTCATCTATCGGAAGAAAGTGGAGAAACAAGGTTGGCTTTACTGCAAACTTAATCACGGGAAAACGTCGAGTTTCGGAACAGTCCAGTCGTCGGTCGTTGTGAAGCGATTTCCCCCTTTAGGCCGGAACCTGCATCGCTCTACAAACTTGAATTTGGACCGCAATAAGCCGTTGTCAACTCACACTTGGAGAAATTTCATCTTATGAGTTCCTATCACGAAGGTTCCGACTAAGCTAAGTACAAGTCATGTACATGGATTCAGTGTCGAGGCCTAACAATCTATATGGCACATGTAAGCAAGAACAGAAAAGCAAAAATCTGATGGGAGTTGGCAATTGGTCAGCCAATCGGCACACAGCACAACCGCGCAAAGATCACCTCCACATTGTCTATAACACTCGTGCTTCACTATCAAACTATGACAATCTGTTTAAATAGAAAGTGCTACAAACACCTGGTAACGCCATTTGTTACATCGTCCCAAAGCAGGAACATGTGATACGTGAAATATGGAGCCGAAGCACGCTAATGGGATTTCAACATTCGAAAGCGATGGGAGGGTGGCTAGAGAGAACCTACGACCTCGGTCATGAGGAACGGCCAAATCCTTATGTTGGCTGTGATCAAAACCTCCAGCGAGGTCAGTTTAATAGGAGGTTTGATAGCAGTGACGTAACCATCGTGAACTGAGTGTCTGGCAATCAAAGGAGCTGGATTGCGATCAATTAGAACACAGTTTTTCCTGCCGACCCTACGCATGAGACACTGCGAAACAGATTGTTTTGCACGCGTTTCAAGCCTTTGTTCAAGCCTCCCAATGGAACCCTCCGTGGAAGTGCAGATAACCGAATAAACGCGAGTTGAAGCATTTCACGAGGTAACGTACGTTCTTCGTTCGAACCAACAGTTGTAATTAAGCCGCGTGATAAGTTCCCCTGAGTGCGGCATTTACAGCTCTCTGTAAGCACATGGTTGTCTCATCTGGGGCAAACGAAGGAGCATGCGTTTTTTTACTCCGGTTGGCTTTGCCTAATCTGAAGCGTAAGAAGAAAGTCTTATGGTTACCGTGTTCATGATGACGCTTAGTTCATACTGTAGAACACGTGGCATGCCGAGCTTTCTGCGAACTAACGAACGTGCCTAAAGGAAACTAACCACAGGGTTGCGGAAAACTCTTCGACAGCCCACGACTGGTTACGCCCTTCTTTGGGCTCATCAGGTAGGTACAGTCCCCGAGTTTCCGTCAACCTTATGTTCTACTTGAACCCAAATATCAATCTGGTCTTCACTGAAGACTCACCTGAATCTCTCGTTTACCATATTTTTCAACAGAATGTGCTGCACAAGGGCCGCCTTATATTTCATTTGGCACGATATTCGAGATATCCCAGTATATTTTCATAAAGGAAACTTCTATACTGTGATATCTCGAATATCGTACCAACTGAAAAATGAGACAACCATTGTGTAGCAGATTCGATTGAAGAATATCATAAACAAGGGATTACGATGAGTCTCCGGTGAAAACCAATTTGATTTGCGAATGAGTGTATTTGTCGAAATCAGTCCAATTTGGGTTCAGGTAGGCGATTCCTTGACTATCTATTGGCCGAAATATCTGAGAAAGCGCTATGTTTTGTCTTATTGATAGCTAATCACACTGCTGACCAGCGGGTCGCGGCCGAACAAGTAAACGTTCAACCACTGGCCAGAAGGTCGCCGTTTCGAAACTCTGGATTTCGTGAGACGTGCATGCTAGTAAGGAGCTGCACACTGCTTCTCGGTTTCTCAGGACACAAGCTCAATCGAAAGCAAGTTTTTCTTTCGGGTATGCAAGTAAGGCTGAGTTGAGAGAAGCAAACAGTCCATTTGTCTTGTGTCTCTTCGTGTTCAACGATAAATATCTCGCCCAATTAACGTTTATCCAAGTACAGACGGTTGACGATCTGCACTACTGATTGAAATGACAAGTCGGCTCGTGTTGGACTACCCATCGCAGCGCCGTGATCAGCTACCCTATCAGGTTGTCGAAATTCTGAACCTTGGAAATAAATGTCAGCATTTTTTGTGCACGATTGAATAAGGTCTTTTGAAACCGGAACGGAAGTTGGCACACTGTTTGGGTGACCAAAAACATAGCCACAAATAAAGTCAGCAGTTCCTCTTCAGAAGAAGGACAAGTGAATAGTGACTGAGCACAAAAGGAGACGTATCAGTCCTCTCCAAGATAATGATAAACCCAAAAGTGTTGTTCAGGCAAGAGCTGGCTAAATTAAACCTGATCGGTTTCAGGATCTCTACTAACCATTCATGACTACGAAGGGGGGAAGGGAAACACCAGAATTGTGCGAACTGGTGTGCAATCCGTAAAGCTGAGGAGCATGAGAATCGATCAATTTCAGGGCCCGTTAGTATGAGTCCGAAATAGACCTTCGCCGTGTCAAGTACTAGCGCATTTTCCCCGATTTCCAACAGCAGATGCTCCTTTTTGGCAACATAATCCGTTTTGTTGATTATCACAACAGCATAACATTTGTTGGTGTTATCATTTTGCTTTGGTTCAGTATGGGCTCATGTGAGGGCACGCGTCTGATACAACAACGAATTAGCCACCTGGTAACTAAAGTCTAACTAACTAAAGTCTGTTTCCGGGAGGCCAACTATCAGCTCGAAAAGAGCATCGAGTTCTCCGCTAATAAGTGAGGGGTCAGCTGACCGCAAATAAACATTACCATCACGAAGAGACTGGACCTTACCGTGGTGTGACGGTTTACGCACCTCAGCGATCCATTGAGCTATACTGGGGGGTGTCCCCGCGACACTCACAGAGTCTCTCATACCAGGTTGGTCTATGGGTAGAGGTCTGACGAACACAGTCTCCTGGTACTCCAGGTTGGGGGTTGGAACATGTGGCGACCTGTTCCGTAGAAGTGGCAATGTATTTGCATTTCCCGCCAAACACCGCTGCGTTGCGGTTAGGCTTTTGAGCCAAAGGCTTTGGTTGAGGACTCTAATCGTCCTCCTATCTAGGTATGGGCGCCCTGACAATATCCCAGCCCACGTACAACCATGATACCCACGGCACGGCAGCGAAGCATCGGTGTTGAACACTGATGTCATGTTGTCGATGATGATGATGATGATGATGACGATGATGATGATGATGATGAAATGAGCAATGAAGTCTAACTCCACTCGTAGTGCCTTCTTCACGTGAAGATTCGTCAGGAAACCCTGAAGACATAGTTATAAAATCGATCAATGCTAATACAAATAGACGGGAAGAAGTATTATATGTTCTGCTTTTTTCATCACTCCAATCACTGGCATTAGTTAAGTTCAGTCGAACTGTAATTAGTGATTTCGTTGTGAGGAGTGAAAGAACGCACGGACCCTGACTCAGTCTACCACAGGTGTTGCAGAAGATCCTGATGGAAACTGCTAGAACGGATTCAACCGTTGTTGATTCACGGTCATACAGGGAAGTATAGTATAGTGTATAGTATAGTATAGTATAGTATAGTATAGTATAGTATAGTATAGTATAGTATAGTATAGTATAGTATAGTATAGTATAGTATAGTATAGTATATTATATTATAGTATATAGTATAGTATAGTATAGTATAGTATAGTATAGTATAGTATAGTATAGTGCAGTATAGTATAGTATATAATATTACAGTATAGTACAGCATGGTAACATTCGGCGACAATGCGGAAATCTCAGCCCAGCGACGAACGGTTTCCTTATCACTCCTAATCGTTCCACATACCGCGAACCTTGTGAAATAGGCATCAAACGGGATAGACAACACAACACAACAGTAAAACCAAAAAACTTCGCTAATTCACCCGATCAACACCTACCTTGTTCACTTCCACTGCAGTTTCCTTGTTGGACTCGATACGATGCTGTCTTCGCGCGGGTTTCAAATAGACCTTGCTACCTTTGTACATGGCACAGGTACCCTGGAACTTTGCTGCGTATAAGCTCATCAACATTTCAGTACTGAAACCAGACGCCTGAGAATCCTGGCAGAACAAAACAAGACGGTGGCAGTGTGGATGAACAGTACTTTATATCGCAGAGGCATTTGCATTGGTTTTTAAAATGACATGAGGACTGCAAACCTAAGTTAGTGAGTGACTCAATGTCATTAGTCGATAGCTAAGGTGACTTCTTCAGATTAACAACCTCAGTAGATTGTGTACACCAGTGATAAATGTACAGCATTCCTGCATTCAGGCCCAGATCAAGTCCAAAAATCCTGTTACTCGTTGAAGTCGATTTATGAGCAAAATACCCTCAAAATCATGGCATCCACCCAATCCATGAATTTTCTTTTTGGTTTGCAGCTGTCCCATCGTTTAACCTGAGAATTTGTTTCAGGAAATAGGTACCCTAATGAGACCAGTTGAAGTCAAACTTGACCAGGTACCGTGAAAATGAATGAAGCTGGCACACGGAATTTCCCTCAGCGCTGTTTATCGGTGGGACAAACGGGGGATGTCATGGATCTTCTCACGTCGCCTTCAGAAGTTCTTGGCGTTGCGACGCAACAACACAGCTCTGTTCACAATTCGAAAGTGGCGCCGTATCGCTGCATTCTCACGTGACCACATGGAGAATCGCATAAGGCTTGCGGTCGAGAAGTCGATCAGTGCCGTAATCTCGTCTGAGAATGAGTCACTCTGCTCTAGGCACCTAAACGCGTTGCGACATCCGAATAGCGGTGGCTGGTACATTGGAGTCCAACAGCGTTTTTATGCCGTGAGATGGGTTTTCGGACGTCGGCGACCAGACTGAGGAAAACGAAAAACTGCTCGTGTGCAATCAAGCATAGATGGACGAACACAGTAGGTGCCACATAAACGCCGAAGAATTACAAGACAGATTACGCGTCGAAACTTTCGCTCTTTGGACTGCTGCTGTTATGAATGCTTGAGTAGTTTGAGAGGAGGATTCGTAGGGTGGCGCGTGTTTCCTGATGACCCAAACGTGCGCTGCTGCGGATTCAGTTCCTATTGTCGAATCCATTCAAGGGTACGTTGACGACTTCTCCAAAAGCCGACAGTGTAGAAACCATGTCACCAGTTGTAGACATCGTGAAAGCTCATTTTGTGGGACAAATTCAGCTTCTGGTCGCTGAAAACTTTGTGAGTAGTGTGTTTGATATACACAATGCACTGCGATATCTCGAATATCGTACCAACTAAAACATGAGGCGGCCTGGTGCAACATATTCAGTTGAAGAAGAATATCATAAACGAGAGATTCAGCTAGGTTCCAGGTGAGTCTCCCGTCAAGACCAAATGGGTATGCAGATGAAAGCTTAGTTCGTTGGTGATTTGTCAATTTTTTCATCTTCCGAGCAGGCGAAGCATGTCCGCCGATTTTCGCCGCAGATTCTTGCACATACGTACAAATTTGAGACTTTTGGGTTCTTCGGATTAGAGAGACTTCGGAAATTCCTCCAGACCAGTGACAAACTAATTGGCCCGATAACTGAGTTCTTCATATTAGTATATTTATTTATTTGTTCCTCTATTTATTTACTTGTTGAGTATCCCTTTCTGCTCGATCGAGATTAACAACTGGATCTAAAATCACGGTAACGAAGACAAACCACTGCCCGTAAGGATGAGAACCCCGGTGTTACTTCCAACTGGGTACCACGTCAAGATGATTTATAAAAATGGTGAAAGCGTGGGAGAAATCCTTTCTAACAGGCCATGTGGATTAGCTAAGCAACAATTAATATAACAGGGGCAGTGGTAAGTTACCGTGAAAAATATTCGCAATATTACTTGCAAGGAAGTAGGACGTGGTGGTCGGGCTTGAGCGCTGCAATGATCCCGCGGGCTACACTGGCTGGAACTTCGTTCCACAAGGAAGAGATAATTCGCCCACAATAGATGAACTCATCACACTTCACAGGTTGTGCCGGCTTAGCCACGTCGACCGACTTCCTCGTACGGTTCTTTTCGCACAACCACGTGAAGGATGGAAACGAGCCAGGAGAGATCAAACAGTGACTTGGCAGCGAAGTATGAAAGCCCTTACCAGCAAACTCAGTTGCGCTGGTCATTGCGTCTCCCTGGATGGGGACTCCGAAACGAGACACACCAATGGCTGGAGATATTGTCAGACACGGCCCAGTCACGCCCTCAATGGCACTCGTGCATCCAACCCATTGCCTTCAACGCAAGGCTCTCTTCCAGATCTCCCCACTTAAAAGTTCACCCCGTATTTACGCACCAATTATATCAGCTGACCTCTCCAATGCGCAGCTACCTACCCAAACTCTCCAAATCATTAGTGACCGAAACTGTGGTAGCTATAACCACTGTACGACAAGTACGCGGTTCTTACAGCTGACAAAGATGATTTTAAAAAATGATTGTCATTGCAACAGGTGTACTCAATACCTTCCGAAAAATTGGCTATATAGATTAGTCTTTACAACTTTTTCGGTAGCGTCCCACCATTTTTTCACTGTTACGAGATGTAAGCGGAAGAATTAAGACAGAATATTTATTTCACGATATAACACGCTACTCATAAGGTTGCTGAAAACTACTCAAGAGCCTTCTACCAATTTCGGCCTTCTTGAGGTTCTTCAGGGAAGCATGGTCTTATAACTTTCACCAACCTCATGTTCTACTTGAAGATGAAACTTTTGGCAACTGGCGAAAAACATTCATTTTGAAATTAAGTTGGCGGTAAAAGGAAACCCAACTTAATCTCTCGTTTACGACATATATTTATGTTTTTATCCAAACAGTCCCTCACTTGGCAGTAGACTAAACGCCCAATCAGGAGTAGCTACCAGTCAAGTGTTCTGAGCGGAAACTGCAAGTGTGACGGTACGAAGAACATGACCTGCTGCTCAGTTTCACATCCATCAGTTACTTCCCTGAATATACCTCATTTAACGTGGACGAAGTGTAGGCGTCTTCAGGTTGGCTCAGCAAAGTGCTCCACCTTCGTTTGTGGTACACAAACGGAGACAAACTGCCATTCTTTAAATGTGATCTACAGTTTCCGACTATTGTCCTCTTATGCTCTTCGGCCATGAAAGTCACATGCTCCCCATATACTCATCTCGAGATACGGTAATGCATTTATCCTCGTAACTGGAATCGCTATTCCAACGCTGTATTCCCTGGGTTGTTCTATTATTCCATGCAGAGGTATCATCATAATTATCAGCTGTAAGAACCGCGTACTTGTCGTACAGTGGTTGTAGCTGCCACAGTTTCGTTCAAAGATGATGTGGGGAGGCAGTGGTAGGCATCTAAGGATTGTAGGCGGTGGCTGACATAATTGATGCGTGAATACGAGAGTGTGGGTGGAGTTTTCACTGGGGCAGTTATGCATCGAATGAAACAGTGTGGATGAATGCGCGCCACTGAGTGCGTGAGTGGGCCATGTATGACACTAGTGTGTCCCGACGGAGGTCCCAATCGAGGGAGACGGCAAAGATCGGCGCAGCTGAGTTTGCCGACAATGGCTTTCGTACTGTTTGGTCATTTATTCATCCCTACTGGCTCGTTCCCACCCTCCGTATCGTTGGACGAAAAGGGCTCTCTGGAGAAGTCGGTCAACCTACGTACGGATCACGTGACTAAACCAGCGCTCCGGACTTCCTAATCAGGATGAAAATAGTGTCTTTGGATAGAACACAAGGACTGGCACAGCGATTAGGGCAGATAAATTTGTCTACTACAATGGGGTTGGGGTTCGAGCCCACCCAGTCTCGCAGCAGCATGTCAAACGAGGCAGAATTGTTTAGATTGTAGAATATCATCTACATTACGATGGCGTCAGATCCAAGAACACCTGTCTTCTGTGTACTCGGTATCTGTCGGCGAACCAAAGTAGGGCAACCAAGCAGATTTTAGTTTGAATGTCGTGGTAAAAAAAACTTGGGGACGGAGAGCGCACTTTTCAATTCAAACGGGTAGTGCAAACTTATGAATGGTGGCACTTTGGTAGCAACGACTATCGATAGTCCATTAGAAGGTGCTGTTTGGAAGATGGCTGCAGTTGGCTGTGTCCACTATGAGGAGGGCACAGTCAAATCGTGGACGCATGATAGGCTAACTAATTGTACTGACATTTTAGCTATTAAATACATGTCCGTTTTTTCCTCATATTTCTCACCCCCAGTGATGAACGTAACGTCGTTCGCAATAGCAGTGTTCATAGTCGCATGGCAAACGGGGATTAGTGTTCCATTGTTTCCGCAAGATAGGATATCATTGTTTCGGTAAGTGCCTCAATAGTTTGAGATTTTAATGACTTAGAGGTGCTCGCCATAAGCAGTTTGTAGTTTACTCTCATTCCAGTCCACTCTTCTTGACACGGTAGCTTTCCGGACAAACAATAAGCATTTCGACCGTGTCTCGTATCTCTGTATGCTTCAGTAGACTACGTGCATCATGACCCCATCAAAGAAGGGCTATTGTGGACCTCTGGGAATTGAAAAGTGGTGATCAACAAGCGGAATGGGGATCTTGCTTATTCCGGAAGGTCCGTGGTTCGAACCACGCCTCCGCCTCTCGATTTCCCCTGCCTAGGCTTGGGTAACTTGGCAATATCACAGCCCTCGTGCTTCTTTCGGGTGGCATGGCAGTTAGGCAACGAAAACGTGCTACACCTGAACGTTTATACCTGAGGGATTCCAGTTTTTACCGTTCCACGTTATGTAAGTAAGATCACTTTGAGTGGTTCTCCACAAACGAAAAACGGGTCGGAATTGATGAGCTTTAATTTTTGGACGGACCGTGCAAACTGGCTTCATACAGCGACCTGCATACTCGTAAACGCCTATCATGACCGCAAACCTTGTCTGACCAATCACGTGCTTTCGGTCTCAATTTAAAGTAAATTATAAAACTGTTCGGTTAAGCTGCTTTTATTTCCATGTAACCAACAACCCTCTGAGGTTTATTTTGGAATAGAGCATAAAGTGATCGATAAATCTGAAATCCGGTCAACAATCTAATAATCTCCAGTAGGTGGGGTAAACTTTGTGATCCCAGAGTACACAGGTAACGCCCCGTCGGTTCCAATAACTTGGGCAACATGTCTAAGAATCTGTAGCTCAGGTGAGTTTATGAGTGTGCTGTTGGGTGGGCTCAGTGAAAATGTCTCCTCACATCGTGGCGAAACGGTTGCAAGCCAGCCGTCAAGCTCAGCAAACAGACCAATTGCCATCTGCTCAACAAAAATCGAAATATTTCAGCTGTGGCACCATTTCGGTGTCTAACTGCCATGCCACCCGAAGAAAGCACGAGGGCTGGGATACTGCCAGGTTGCCCAAGCCTAGACAGGGGAAGTCGAGAGGCGGAGGTCGGGTTCGAACGACGGACCTTCCGGTGAGTAAATTCGCGCTCTAACCACTGAGCCATCTCGCCCCCCATTTGCTCAACAACCGATCCATTGACTTGTTCAACCCCAATAGGCAAGAGACACTTTAATGAACAAGCCGGCCTTTACACCAACATTCGAGCGCATCCCCTCGTCCGAATCTAAATACCGATTCGACAAGCGACGTTAGTTTGTGCGTGGACCATTCCTTTGTGCATTTTGTTTGTATTGTAGACATCACCTTCGGCGGGGTCGTTCACGAAACTTGTTGTAAATTTGCTATCGCATTTGTGGATCAATTTGCCGTTCGTTTCTCCGACGACTATTCTAACTACTTGGCATGTACAGTAGAAATCTCGTCGGGAGATTAGTCACACAAAAGCGCCCAATTTACGTTAAAATTCAGCACATCCGCACAAGAGTCAAACTCATCATCATCCTCATCGACAGTAGAACATCAATGTTCAACAGTGATGCTTCGCTGTGGTAAGTCAAACTCACACTTTGGCCAACCGGTTGAGTTGATATTTGGGGGTAGAAAGATCCTAACCTACATTCGGATCAGTGCGGTTCTTTAGATTTTTTCGCTAGTTCGAAAAAGCGATGGGCGCGAGGTTAACCTTTATAAAGTAGTCATTTCGGACGAACGTGATATCCATCAGTTTGATACTCAAACGATGGATTGCTTTTCCACCAAGAACCCTTAAAATGAGGATAACTGACAAGAACTGTTTAAAAAATGACAACTTTAAAACAACTCAGTCTCCACAATGTCCACACTGCGTTCACTAGTAGTTCATTAGTTATATTGGCCTGCCAGGAAATGCGTTCGAGGAAGCGCGATTTAAGCGGGAAAACAAAGTCCGAATACTTACCTTTTTTCGTCTTCCTGTTGTGTTCTCAAACAACATTGAAGGATCAAACTGAAGCAGAAAATGGGGGGCGGGGGGACGAGGATAAACGGAATAAACGATATGTTTTGAATTTCGAAGTTTCATGGATCAAAGTTCATAGTAGAATAAACAGAATCCTAAACAGCCGGTGAACAAACTGAATATGTGTGATCCCTATCGAACCCTCGCTCTCTGGGTGATTGCCTTGTATCTGGAGGTGGGATTTGTTGGTTTAGTTTTCTACTCCGTTTTACCCATCTTCATACCATAAACTGCATTCTGCTTTTTTGAGTACAACTGCAAAACTAGCACATCATGTGGCAACGTTTGAATCACAGTTTGTATGAAAGCAATTAACAGTTTCTTGAAGAAATAATAGCTCCCACTCAGCAAGGATGACAGTGATTGTGTGACGAGCCTGGTTGAGAGATTGACAGCTTATGTCCAAGAACTCCATACTAACCGCCAGTGTTTTCCGAAGTGTTGGCGCTGACAACAACTCAAGTGGTCTTCAGATGTAACAGCCACTGGAATTTGAAAGTGCTACTGGTGGGTAAGTGTCCCTTGTCAACCTGGAATTCGCCTAGGCCTAAAAAACGGACATTTTGTTTCCAAATCAGGAAACTTTCTGAGGAATCGGATCACAGTGAAGCCATCAGAGAGACGTACAATACACTGAAAAAAAACGAGTTATAACATCTTGGGCTAACTGTCAGTAGAAGTAAACGGTGGCTGTTGGAAGCTTAGGCGGATAAACTGGAGTTCCAGATACCGTAGTTTGAGCACATTGCTATTGCCTCTTACTCAGAAGTTAATCCCAAGAGGCTGTAGGTGTCTTGGAGCAGTCGGGCCGGGAACGACTCGAATGCTCCATCTACTTGGACGGGGTAGACCTGCGTAGCTCGAAAGCACAAGGGCAAAAGGAGGACCTGTACCATATTCCATTATAGTGGATAATTCACCATTGTTTAGGGCGTTCAAAGTATCGGGTTTCTATATGTGACATCTCCTAACCCGTACTTCATCGGGCAAGCCTTTCTGCTTCGATGAGCATCCTGAATCAACATCTCAATCTGTTCGTACTTTCATCCACCGATATTGCAAACGTTGGTGATCTCTGCGCTTGTAAATACCTTTTGGTAAGCTTTAAGGGAAGCAAACGGTACAGTCATGGCAACCATCGGAAACATTGCAATCCACACACCTAAACATCATGTCACGGCGATGGGATGTGAAGAGTGGTTCCAACGGGCTTAACTGGCTGTTGATCGGACAGTGAAATTTGGCAATGATCCAGTGATCCAATAGAACGTTGGTTAGAGTTCAACTCCGTAATCTGATACGCGCACGTCACATATGTCCGGAAACTGGGATACTTTTTAAAATGGATGTTAATGACTACACGTTCTGGTAGCTTCAACATTCGTAGTCAGGCTTAAAAGTACCGACAAATAAGGGGTTAATGGCTATTGGTTTGTTCGCTGAGCTGGGCAATTTGATTCCAAACGTTTCATCACCAATCGAGGTGACTTCATCAGTGCGTTGTTAGGGAGCGCAGCGATGAGTCGATGGTTGTGCGTTGAGTTGTATGTGCGTTGCATGTCAATATACGTGCTGCCAGCCGGGTCCGACCTTCGATCAGGATTGGTTGTTCCGTCGGGCGGTTCCATTGGTTGGCCTTTCACCCTATGTCCTGATTGGTCGGTGACCTCGTCACCTCCCTTGCTCTCGTACTCGGGTCGGTGCTGGAATGACATCTGTCCCTAACCCCTCTGGGTTCCAGATCCACTTCGTCGGTCAGCTAGCCTTGCAGAGGCCATACATTCGACAAGCTGACCGAAATCCGACAAAAGCTAGGGAATGTACAAGACCATGGCGGAAGTATCCTCAGAAGTTGAAAGCCCCACTCTAAAGACCAGCCAGGTGGCACTAGTAAAAGGAAGCAGCTATATGAGATTCCCAAACAGTAGGCCTACTTCTCGCTTGGGAAATAACCGGAGCCAAGTAAGTTGTGCATGCACAAGATACAAAACCAACAACCCAAACATTACGGATTTATGCACAGAAAACAGCTCCGAATAAAGCCTATCAGCAACGGTTCTTAGATCATAGTTCGTCAACAGAGAACTCCCCAACGTCAAGAGCTTCAAAATTATTCACGCGGTGAAAGCGCATTGATTTATTCCGCTACCCTCATCTGTCAACCATTTGTTCAAAACCACTGTGGGTTCACTTGTTGTGTCGAATCGTTTTCAAGGTTGAGTGATGTTAAACGCCGATACATAAATGGATATGGGATGTTGAATAAACAAGGTGGCATAAAGTCGGCTCGACATTTAATTACTACCAGTTTTCTGTCACGATCAGTCTTCCTCAGTTGTGGCCAAGGAGACATTTTTCGAATAGCCAACCGGACAATCAGGAGAGATAGTCGTTCAGTTCAGCGCAGTTTTTCAAGCCCGGACAGTGTATCGCAGTACAGGGTTCCAGAAGCATCTCGTTACCATCTCACGCCTGATGGGGTATGCTCGATGTTCGTCAGAGTGAGGCTCAACAGGCAATCTGACCTAGATGTTCTGATAGCGAAGATGCTTAAAGGGATTTGTGGAATATCTGTCCCTTCGTCCGTTGCTAACTGATACCTGTCTTACGCAAAAAGCTCCGACTCCCGATTCACATAATGAGGCTAAAAGCAACTATATCGTTCAGCTGTAGCACCCTTCGGTGTCTAACTGCCATACCACCCGAAGAAAGCACGATGGCTGGAATACTACCAGGTTGCCCAAGCCTAGACGGGTGAAGTCGAGAGGCAGAGATCGGGTTCGAACCACGGACCTTCCGGTTAGTAAATTCGCGCTCTAACCACTGAGCCATCTCACCCCTGTTTGATGACAAGTATGTGTGCTTTCTTGAAGGTTTTATGAACATTTTTTTCATAAAGGGAGAAGAAGGTCCGCAATGAGATGACCCGTTGCAGTTTGATTGTAATTCACAGGCTCGAGCTCAAGCATTGATTTCAAGACGTATTGGACCGGAAGCACAGTATGGTTCCTGCACTACTTGCATGGTTCAAAAAGACATAGAAGCCCCATTCCATGACCTCTTCTGAAACCGCACCTAGTTCAAAACACGGAACAGCGGAATATCAGCAATCCTTGCCACTGGCTCTGGTGTTCTTCAAGACACCATTCTGTCGCTTCCCGGTTTTTATAAACCAGCGATTCTCTGATGGAGTGATACAAAAATGGCAAAAAACGTTGATCAGGTAACGCTGGCTGTTTTTATCCTATCCAGATTCGTTTGTCCCCTACAGGACAGCTTCAGTTGTTGGTCAGGCTGATCCGACCCCAGTCTATTTTGGATCTCATCTACTATTCAGACAAGAACACAGTATGAGTCCTTCATGAATGATTTATAATAATAGCTTTCCTGCTAACAAGCGCAACCACGATGCACACCTTTTCCAGGTTGCAGCATGAAAATATCACCAAGTCGAACACTTTCCAGTCATCCGACAAACTATCCCGTCTTTCATCGCCATCTGTGTTTTTAGCCTCAGTGGTTCTGTTTCTCACCGTTTTTCTGTGACTGTGATGGTGTGGTCGCGAAAATTCCGCACCTATTATTTTGACTGAGAACTGCTCCACCTGGAAGAGCTGGACTCAGTTGCGGTGTTGCAGCTTTTACTGGATTTTTAGTTGGTCTTTTGAAATCCGCTTGGTTTGACTGACTTCTCTTGAGCAACCTGAGTCTTGTGGTTGAATCGTTATCACTATTTTCGCTGCCCGGATAGGACTGTCTTGTGTAAAAAGCCTACGAAACAGTTTGGCTCGACTAGTTTTGGAGGTCTCTCGTCTCAGTTCGGATGAAAAACCTAAAATCATGAATCGCAGACCTAGTTACGTCAGCACGAGCTCAAACGCGGTGCATGCCGGTTGGGGTTACATGGAAAATTGTGCTGTGTGCCACACTTCCCTATCACCCAAATGTACGTAAACGCACGCTTCGGATCACTGAAGGCTGAGATACACTGACGTTTCCTTGTAGCCGCTCCGGACGCTAAACCTTTCACGGTAAGCCGCGCGTACATGGATATGTGTCCATGTCAAACACCACACCCAGTCTTACGACCCATAGTCGATGGGCGTATGCGTCAGGCGACAAGGTCGGTTGATCGAGTCAACGTATTGGACAATGTACACTCATCTTTCTTCGCAATTTTTCATCTGAACTGAAAGGAATTTAGACTGGGCGGGTACTGACAGAGTCCAGCTGCGTGCAGTCGCTTTTGGAGTCATCTAAGCGCGGGACTTTCACTACCGCGCCCAGGATTCAGTAAGGAATGCAGTTGCTTTGTGCAACGTCTAAAACATGCATTTTGAAATCGCGTTCAGAGCTAGATTTGGTAAAAAGTCGTGAAAGTACAAGCGCCTAATGTAAATGCGACATTGTCCAATTCCCGCTTGTCACATTTGGCTCTGATCGAAATTCCCGTTCAGAGTAAGCTCATAACGAAATCGGATAGGAACCGGCTGCGCGCACGAGTGCGTTTTACAACAGACAGCACGGATGTCCAATAGCGAGGTCATAGCGCTCGATGCCACAGCGTCAGCATAAGCCAGACAGGGGACGCGGCTGCGTATGAGTCACGCGAACGATCAAGCGGTGAAACATTCTTGTCGAATACAGACCAAAACGGTGGCCACCTGGAGCACCATCCACATAGACAGGACACGTCCAACCCTACTACATCTCGTCAGGTTAACAAAGGTGGAAAAAGTGCTTTCTTCCAGTTAGGCACCTCTGGATACAACAACCTGACTTTGTGCAGGGGAACGCTACTAAGCCAACCGAGCAGCGCTAGAGCATCAACCAGACGAATTTTACAGCAATCGATGTGAACAACGCATCAGTGCTCAGCAGTTTTGTCCAAACACTCGTGATGCACAACTTGAACGCCATTGTCTCTGAGCTAATAACACAAAGGTCCTTTAGCCAGAGAGAACGACTCCCTAAGCAAGTACTCGCGTCGTTTGTCGCAAAACAACATGATGTAGAGATCTTTTTCAAAACATCAGGATGATAACCATAGGTATATGTAGATTCTGGCTGCAAGCGAATTTCAAGCAGTAACAAAGCGATATTCTATCGGGAGGATGGGGGTAAGGAACTGATCCATTCATTTTCAACATGGTTCCAGTTAAAAGACAGAAGCAAAGTTTACCGGCTTTGATTCTGACCCCTGTTCTTGTTCTCCAGTTATTGACTGTTGTCGCTGAAATGTTGCCCTATATATAAACAGAACTCATCTTATGAAGGAAACTACTCACAAGGTTGCTGAAAACTCGTCGACAGCCCACGACCGGTTTCGCCCTTCTTGGGGCTCATCAGGTAGGCGCAGTCCCCGAGTTTCCGTCAACTCATCTTACCCTACCTGAACTATGCACAGGCACCGCGGCGTGTTTCCACAAAAAGCGCCGTGTCGAAATTAACCCCACATTCGCCCTTTAGGAGCCTATTGATTTCCTTAAGGACTACGTTGAGCCACGGAGCACAAAAAGTGCGACAATAATGACCCTCCAAAGAAAAAAAAAACAGTTACAGTGGAAGGAAATATTTGATCTTTCCTAAAGATAGCCTCATTTCAGGTGGGGGGGGGAGTGGCAAAAACCGAGATGTTCAGTTGGTTGGATCTTTTTTGAAAGGGTCTTTTCTGCGGATTGATGTGATCCCATATGGTGCGATATACATATCTGACAAGCGATGAGCATGCCTTTGGAGACCTGAAAAATGGTATTCAATACTTACTTCCCCGTAATCCGTCTTCCGCCGACCGCCAAAAGGTCGATGCTTCGAAACGACAGACGAGTAATCAAATGAAGGATTCTTCACATACATATTTTCTGTTTGAGCACGTGCTCCACTGCGATACATGAGCATTGGCGCACTGGCTGTCCCACTGGCCTCGTTAGCGAAGGTCGGTGAATCTTCTGTGATTCGACTGCGACGAGCCCAGCGTTGTTGGAATCGTTTGACCGCACTCGGATGCATACTTGGTTCATCTGTCGGTTCGGCTGCGAGCTGCTGTTGTTCCTGAGACTGATGACGTTCGAGTTGGACCGTCGGTTCAAAATGCGTTTTGGTGCTAAATTTAATAGCACTTTTTCGTTTTTCCGCTGAATTGTGGCCACCACCAGAGGAAATTGAAATGCTCTTTCCGGTGAAGAATGATCGGCGCCTTGGTTTCGATGGGGATGCCTCATTGTTGATGAAGAAATGTACATCTGTAGGGGGAGGAGTTCCCAAGGGAGCGGCTGTATCGACCGCAGGTGATATGGCGTGGGGCGGTAAAACGGATCCTGTGCAACACGAGTGATCTGTGGGCTTGTGTGGATCAGTGTCATCCACGGATGGCTTGACTTCCGATGGTGGGACGTTTTTGTTTGGAAATTCTAAATCACACCAATCGATAATCCAGCTGATGGCTTGCAGCTCAGCTCGTCTGAAAGCGAATGTCAGAACAGAAACCAAGTACTCTGAGTAATGTTCAAGACGGTTTTCGTTAAGTTTAAGAAGTTCAGTCCAGTCATTCTACACCGGAAAAGCATGAACATCGGGAAGTGGAGAAGTCGTGGAGAAGTCGATCCAAAATTTTCAGTGTGGTGACATCATAAAGGCTTGAATACCACTTGCTCAAATCACTCCAAGATGTCATAACACAGAGGAAAACGTTCAGAGCTATACCTGAACTCAGTTATGATGATATGATCGCATTGAGCAGTGATCGGAGTCACAAAAACGATGAAACAATCTGACCGGTTATCTCCAACTCCAATCAGAGTAAGAGACCAAGACGAACAAAATGTGAGGTGTTACGAGTAAAGCCTTTCATCGAATCTACACGAGACAGGTGTTGACAGACACCCGTCGTTAATCGCAGCGGATCCTATGCGAACTTTGAGTGCGCGAGTCCTAGGTGGCCCTGTGGGCAAGTGCAACCTCATGTGTTTGTTTCCACCCACAGATCTTTTCGGTCGTTCAAGGGATTCGTACTCGTTAGGGAGATGCCGGGACTGTTCATGGCCTTTTCTGAAGGCGTCATCCACCTTAAGGAATGCCCACTTTGTAGAGGATTGATGCGGAACGCTGTCCCGATCTCTCCAGGTGATGTATTCTCTCAGGAGGGCTGTTGCAACTAGCAACCGGAAAAGGTTGTCTCAGATAGGTTATCGCTCATTCGGCCTCTCATGAGTGGGTGGAGTAATTTGAAGTTGTTTTAAACGTTATTGAAATTAGCAGTACATTCAAATAGGATATCTCAACAGTCGTTGATTAAGTGGGAAGAGAGAGAATATAGCCATCTGCTTGTTCGACAACACCATCGAACATGTGTGCCCCATGTGCACCGGGGATCAAAAACGAAACACGCTACACAACGAAAGTCTAGACTGAGGCAAAGTAAACTGAAATCCTACCAGTCCCATTTAACTAGACCTAACCAACTATGGTCCATGGAATTGGACCGAACCATATTCACACGTAATGGACTTTTCAATCTAGCTAGCCCCGGCATCATTGGTCATAAATCCTACTCGACAACCATGTGCACAACGGGTTTAAATGATGTTCCAGCAGCAGTCGGCAAATTTTTGATTGTGCAAAATGCGATGTAGGTGCGTTAATGACTTAGGAAATGAAAAACAAAACATTCTACGGAAGGATTCGTGTCGATTATTTTCACAATGGTCATAAAGATGATATCGGAAATGGACGGAAAACTCACTCACCTATAGAAGTAGACACCAAAACTGATCCCAACAATGAGGAATACAGCAAACAAGGCGGTTCCGGAAGCAATCACAACTAGAACATCTGAAATCGACCAAAGGGGAAACGAGTGGGAAATTAAAGGGTGGGTACTATTGAGTGGAACGATAGATCAATGCACAGTGGAAAGGGTGTATCAGCGTCATAAACTTTGTCACAGGCATGGGCTCGTGAATATCATCAGGTATCAAACGCTGCAGAACCGTCCGGTTTGGTGATTTCGGTTATATGTCTGTTCGGATTTGGTCTACGAAGCTGAAGTTTAATCGTTCAGTCCTAAAAGTCTTTTGGTGTCTGGCTGTCATGCCACCGGAAAGAAGCACGACGCCCAAGTTATTGCCTGGTTGCCCAAACTAAGACAGGAGCAGTCGAGATGCTGAGGTTAGGTTCAAACCATGGACCTTCCGGTTGGAAAACCTCTCCTTAACCAATGAACTATCTCGAACTTTGAATACTCCCATCAATATATTAACCAAAAATCTTCTTTGAAGATACGAAGAGGTTTATGGTTCGTTACTGTTTAATATTTTAGCAGTTTCGCATAAATCTGATGCGTGTAAGTTTTCAGTGTTGCATGTGAATTCTTGCCTGGTACTTTAATTCAACATTAAAATCGTTTCAAAAAGCATCAATAGATCACGTTTGCACAGGGAAGGTTTGTAATCCCGTACACGAACGGTCGTGTGATTTAGGACACATACGTAAGTCTACCACCAAGCCCAAGTACCAGGAGAACATTGTGCGTCGGAGGCCAAAAGACAGTGTCATCATCATCATCATCATCGACGGTATGACATCAGTGTTCAACACCGATGCTTCGCTGCCATATAACCCTGATTCATTTGAAAGCCTTATTGTGAAGAAAAGAATAAAGGTGGACGGGAAGCGACTTAGTGCTAGCTTACTACAATCATTCCGAGGTGCTTACACCTCCAGATACTCATTCAGACAATCTGCATAGAAACTGACAACAAGAACGTCACTGACATCGATTAGCAGTCATATTTTGTAGAGTCTCCAATCAGGCGCCGTATGGATCACGCGGTCCCCATCCTAGAAGGTGAGTATCACAGACAGCACCCAAACGTTTCGTAATCTCCTTCATACCCCTCTGCCAGGTCAAGGGTTGCCGCCTCTCTGCTTCCGCCACTCTGAGTTGGGCATGGGAAACAGCACTCTTTTCGGAAAACGATGATTCAGCGTACGCAATTCATGGCCTAACCAACGCGGCTTCTGGTGCTGGACACATTCTTCAATGGAAGTCCCCGTTGCACAACCGCAAACTCGCTTTCCAATTGCCTCGTTGCGACGTTGAATGAGAAACCTTTCCAATTCGTTAGTGCTTGAGGAATTGGTTCCTGATGGCTGTCATATCAACAGTCACGAGTACGGTAAAGTAGTCCTACAGAAAGCATATGTCATGAGGGGTAGGTTGTTTAGCCCCTTACAAAGTGGGTTGCAGGTGGACATTTGCGGTCAAATCGGAGAGACTGAAATGCTGGATCAGTTCGCCTCACAAACAACAAGGTTGTCTGCTAAACATATTGTCGATTCTATTCAGAATGTCTCAGTGATGGTATCTCAGAACGTTCAGTTGGTCCTTGTTCCTTAAAGTCAGTTGCTTTTTAACCCTTAATGTATGGGCATCAACAAAGTAACTGTTGGTAACTTGAGGACAGTTAATGAAACCGGCACCAGCCTCCAGTATCTTCCTTTTTCGCAACTCAGGAAATCCCGAATTCACTTGTTCGGCTTCACCAGTTTGTCATTGGATAGAATTCACGTTGAAATTTATCGACCAAACAGTGATCCTGTAACCGAGAATCGCTAGATGGCTTCTACACAAAAAAAAGACTATAAATATGGATACCATGGTTGCGATAGTCCTATGTGCCTCAGTTTGCCTACCTATGAAGAAGGAACTCTCCCGCGATAGATGAATTATTCACGCTTCATAGGTTACGCTGGTTAGGACATGCACTCCGCATGCCAGAAGACCGTCTGCCTCACAGAAATGTTTTCGCCCAGCCCTGTGCTGAGTGGAAGCGACCGAGAGGTGGACAGTGTATGACCTGGCAACGAAGTATGAAAGCACTAACCAGAAAACCTAGTCGGATCAACAACTGCCACCTCCCTGGATGGGGACCCCGGGGCTCAGCTCACCAATGGTTAATGACATTGGCAGAAATGGCCCAATCGCACAGTTAATGGCGTTTGCGCATCAAAGCTATAGCCTTCAGTGCTTCACTACGCAATTCCCGAAGTAAACAAACATGCCATCGCCTTCAAGACTTGGCTGTATGTCCCACACTCTCCCATTTCCCGTTGATCGAAACTGTAGCAGCTGGATCCAATGTGCCTATGGTACACGGTTTATAGCTGATAAACTGAATTGAACTGAGCTTACCTACATCAGTTGTCATCCATCTTTACATGTTTTCGTTCCAACAGACGTATCTTTTTCACTGGCATGTACCGTCTTCCATCGACCGTGGTTTCCTAAGAGTTCGACCTCCATAGTGTAGCTCACTTATAGAAGCAACGACAAACTGTGTTGTTCTTCAGGAACTATCGCAGACTGGCTCCGTGTAAGATCACCTAATCATGTGAACCAGAGGCAGACGGAATCGGGGGAATCTCGAAGTAGAAACCTTCGGATGAGAAACTGGCACTTACCCAATTAGAATACCACTAAATGTTACGGCGTCCTTTAAATCGATATATTCAATAGCCCAGTAGACCGGGACTCAGTCCCAGACGAATCGAACCTCGCTGTTTCGTACCGCAAAAAGCCCGCGAGCTTATCTTGAAACGAGGATTGAAAGTCCCAATACAAACTAGGTAAACCAACCAGGAAGTCCCACTAAGCCCGAATGATGAGTACAGTAAAGTAGCTAGTGTATGGTGCGCTGATCACCCAAGCCCATCGAGCAAACCTATATATACTTAGTGAAAAATTCCTGATAATCTGATCTTAGTTTGTATGCATAGGTTTAGGTAAATAAACCCAAATGTTCCGACATATAATGACCGACCACAGTTGAGCTCTGGACATTCTAGCATGGCTAATAATCACAATGACAGATGGCTAACTGAGAACGGTTTGAGTTCGGCAGTCCAGTAATTGCATTTCCCGGACGGATGCCGACGGAATCTTTATCTCGTGGCATCCATCTTCTCTGCCATATGGTACACGAGTGCTGGTAAACACATACACAAGCTTATCTACAATCATTATGCGAGTGTCACACACATCCTTGGGGCTTTTTTTCTCTTGAGCCGCTGTGGGTGTAGACAGCCAGCCAGGGAGGAGGGGAATGTTCTGAGATGGTTGTGTTCTAGAGAAGACTGCGCAGAACTGGAGGTTCGTTCACGCGTAAATACAACGCCCGGGAAAATCCAGTTCAATTTCTACATAAGGGAGGCAACAACCGGTCGAAATGGCATGTATGTGTGCATCGGAGTGAATAGTAGTTAGACAAGGATGACGAAAGGGGCATTTGATGTGGGTTACCGGGTCTGGCGGAAACAGAAGAATTATTAGTAAGTTTAATGATTTTTTTTAAAAAGAAGCGTTGTTACGGCCCATCTCTTCGAACTTCGGTGAACCGAATTCCTCATTTGTGCCGCGCGGTAATCAGCGGGGCCCAGTTCATATGTGAGAGTCTGGCTATTACATTATCGGTTCGTCAGCTGTGGCCTGCTTCAACCATCGATTCAGCTTTTTTAATCCGATCGGTTGTGCATCGCTGTAGCACCCTTTCGGTGCCTAACTGCCATGCCAACCGAAGAAAGCACGAGGACTGGGATACTGCCAGGTTGCCCAAACCTAGACAGGGGAAGTGGAGAGGCAGAGATCGGGTTCGAACCATGGACCTTCCGGTCAGTAGATTCGCGCTCTAACTACTGAGCCATATCCCTCCTGTTTGACAACAAGTATGTATGTTCTATTCTACTGAAAAAAGCTGTTTTTCATCCCAAAGCTATTTGTTCTGTAGACAGTTGTCCACGGATTTCACAGAAGTTTTCTGGACTTGGTGCGCACGCAACATTCTCGAGCGTAAACCAAATTCGTACTGATCCGGAGGATCAAACTGGCCATATTTCTCCAGCCTAACCGCGGATAGGTGAAATCTATAAAGGCGAAAATGTGTGGGCAATGTTCACCTTAGGAATGACTCGTCAGTCATAACAAACCAAATGTTCATATCAGACGCGGAAATGCTAAATTGTCATACACAAATACCTGAGAAAAAATCCTGCGAGGTAACAACTTTCAAGCAACACGTCCGTCAGTAAACTTTTTTTCGTGGTCTGCAACATCTTCGGTCTCAATGTTGTGGAACAGGGTTTTCTCAGGCAAACGCAAGGCTGTTCAAGTGGAGATAGTGCCCTGTCCACGTGGATTTTCCGTGCATGCATCTTCCGGTGCCGTCATATAAAACTTTCATGGTGAACTTCAAGATTTTATCGACATATTCGTGGTTTGAGTATACGAAAAAATACCGCCTGTATACAACAATTTCGTGGGTTTTTGCTGACAGTTCGTATTCAAAGAGGGCGGTGAATATATTTGCAGCTAACAGTGCGTTAGGACTTTCCACTGTTGTTTGTAGCGAGTGCGGCTGATCAAGAACTGGCGGCTTCATCCTGCTTCCGGCTCATTGGGTAGGCGCAATCCCCGATTTCCCGTTGTCCTTACATCCTACTTGAGCAAAAGATTGTACATTGCTGTTAACGAGAGACTCAAGTCAATCAACTCTTTTCAATTTATCAGCTATAAACCGTGTACCATAGGTACATTGGATCCAGCTGCTACAGTTTCGATCACCAGAAAATGGGAGAGTGTGGGACATACAGCCAAGTCTTGAAGGCGATGGCATGTTTGTTTACTTCGGGAATTGTGTAGCGAAGCACTGAAGGCGATAGCTTTGATGCACGAGCGCCATTGACTGCGCGATTGGGCCATTTCTACCAGTGTCATTAACCATTGGTGATTTGAGTCCCGGGGTCCCCATCCAGGGAGGTGGCAGTTGTTGATCCGGCTAGGTTTACTGGTTAGTGTTCTTATACTTCTTTGCCGGGTAATACACTGTCCACCTCTCGGTAGCTTCCAGTCAGCACAGGGCTCGGCGAAAAGACGTCTGCGAGCCAGGGGGTCCTCTAGTATGCGGAGTGCATGCCCTAACCAGCGTAACCTATGGAAGCGTGAGTGTCTTACTTCCTTCACAAAAAACTGGGCAGCTACGAGTTGAAGGGTTTGATACAGGAGCACCACTGACTGCGTAAGTGAGCCACGTCTGCCAGTGTCAGTAGCCACTGATGAGTTGACTCCCGGGGCTCTCATTCAGGGAGGCGGTATGTGCCAACCCGACTGAGTTTACTAGTTAGCGGTTTCATGCTTCTTTGCCAGGGAATACACTGTCAACCCTTCGGTCGCTTCATGTCAACACAGGGCTGGGCAAATGTGCTCTGCGAGGCAGAGGGTCCTCTGGCATGAGGAGTACATGTCCCAAGCAGTGTAGCCTATGATGCGTGAGTAATCTATCGCGGGAGAGTTCATTCTTCCTAAGACAATCTGGCGTACCTCAGCATCGCTAATCCGATGTTCCCGTCAGGCCTGACCCTTGTTTCGGAGACACCGATGGTCAAACACTGACATCTTCCGTATGTCCTCTGTCCGTAAGGCCCACGTTTCTGATCCATAAAGCAGTAGGGATCGCACCACCGCAGTGTAAAATCTGCCACTGACAGACAAACTCACGTCACGTCGGCGCCATAGGTGTCGGAGGTTGGCAAAAGCTGCCCTGGCCTTTCCGATTCGGGAAATAATCCACCGAAACTTATACAGCTGACCAGGTAAACAAATTTATCTACCGCGTTGATTGGCTCACTTGCAAGCTGAGGTGTGGGTTTGATCCCACCCAGTATCATGGCAGCACTTTGCAGGGGTGAAGCGTATTCCAGACCGGCACACTGACGGTCTCACCCTGCTTGAAGCGGCTCTCTTATTTTGCATGTGTTGTGCGCAGGTTGAGATACGGACTCACTTGCAAGTTAACTCAACGCCAACGAGAGACTGATCTGAATATCAACTGAAGGATCTTCCGTTGAATGTGCTGAATTTAGGCCGTCTCATGTTTCAGTCGGAATAATATTCAAGATGCTGAGGTATTTTTCTCAACACAGTACTGCTTCTAGTTGTCGCGACGGTCTGCGTGTCTCAATAACCCACTGAGCTGTCATGCTGCTCGTCCAGCACACACAGAGTCTCTCCTGCCAGGTTGGCCAGTGGATACGGGTCTGACAAACACAGTCTCCTGACCCTCCAGGCTTGGGGTTGGAACATGTGTGGCGACTTGCTCCTGAAAAAAGTGGACCGCCGTGCCTTGCGGTTAGGCTTTTGAGCCAAAAGCTTTGGCTGAGGAACCTAATCGTCCTCCTGTCTGGGTTGGGTGCCCTAGCAGTATCCCAGTCCACGTACAGCCGCAAACTTTACAGATAAAAGTATCTTCATACAGACCTGCCTTTTTCGCTTCATACGGCAGCGCCGACAAGCGAAAACATGCGACGGCTGACGTCTCCCATTATTCCTCATTGTTATTTGTCTCTTAACTTCCGTCCTGCTTCACCTGACAGTCACTCTTATTTAGACTCCAGCTGTAGGTACTTCAGTCAGGCACGCCACTGCTCCGCGTCCGGTCCCGTTCTCCTGTTTTTATTGCAATCTGTAACATGGGAAATCTCGGGAAGATCGACCAACAAGCTATCCTTCCGCCTATTTTAGTACCCTTTCGGTGCCTAGCTGCCATGCCACCTGAAGGAAGCACAAGGGCTGGGATACTGCCAGGTTGCCCAAGCCTAGACAGGGGAAATCGAGAGGCAGAGGTCGGGTTCGAACCACGGACCTTCCGGTGAGTAAATTCGCGCTCTAACCACTGAGCCATCTCGTCATCTCGTCGGCGTCGATACGTCCTCATCAATCTAGAAACTTGAAGAACTTTTTGAGGATAAACACACAGTCTTTTCTTTCTCTTAGATGCTTGATATCAATCTTAACGCTTAGGAAGGGGTCCATTTGTTGTGAAAATCGATTTTTCTGAGGATAACATTACGGTCTGCGAGGAAAATGCTAGATCCCCTATCGAATGTTACAGTCTAAGGTCGCTTCGTTTCAGTTGCAGTTTTTCAGCTACCAACTGTGTACCGAAGTATGGTGGTTCCAGCTGCTACAGCGTGGTTCGCCCAAGATAACGGGAATATGGGAATGAGAGCCAAGTGCTGGAGGCAGTGGCCCAATCAGTTAACTGGCGTTAAGTGATTCTGTATGGCGGGAAGTGAGAGCTGCGCAGTGAGGACGCAAAAGCGCCATTGGCTGCGTGACACAGCCAGGATCACTAGCCATTGATTTGTCTCGTCCCGCGGTCCCCATCAAAAACTGATCGCTTTTATGTGATAGTTCAAACAGACGAATATGTTTCTTGATGAGCAGGCGTAATTGATGACGTAATTGCCAGTTAACAAACCTCTCCCCTGAAATGCGGGCCTCAAACACTTAATCCGGTTGTTGAGGTTTTCAATTTGCGTTCGAGCCGTTTTGATTGGCTACCGTTCGGCAGATCACGGAGTTTCAGTTCCACAGACAAGGCCCCAATTTTCAGCACGTTTATTCTGTAGACAGCGGTTTTCGCTCTTTGTCAGTGTCTCAGTTTGGTTCACTTGGAATGCAACAGGTAACACATATACGAGTTGGAAAAGGAGACCGGGTGGAGTATGTTACGTGTCAAATGAAGATTAGACACTTGAGCGATAACGCACACGTTCCAGAAATGCGTCTGAGATTGACAGATGTTGGTTTCAGCTCAGCTCGTTTTAAATACTTTAGAACTCATCTGGCACAAGTTGGTTTCGTTGTACTGGCTTAAGAGCGTGAATCTCTGCAATCTCTTATCTTAGACGGACGACTTCGTTGGGCTATGACACGGCTATCTTTGGAAAGATGCTGGCAGATGTGAGTTTAAAAAATCCATTCCTGTGGATGAAGGTACGAAGAACGATCACAATTGTGTAGGATGGTTTGCTCTGAAACATTTTAACCAAAATTTGCCAGGTACTTGTGTGACGTGGCATGAAAACCAGCAGACGATGTCGAAATGGGAAGACCTCTCAAAATGGTAATTTCAGACATATTCATTGGCCAAATTGAACAGCATCTGTGCAAAAAGCCACGAGATCGTTCTGTTGGTGGTGTTCCTGCCGCGTGTCCAAGTCAAGAACATATAGAGAATCTTCACCGCATCTTCCGAAAACATTGGAAGTTAAAAAAGACATGATGTGAGTCATGCCAGAGAATGGGAATAGCTGGTTATTCAGAGGCACGTACAGGAAGCCCATGTGAACAGGACACCATCTACACTCCAAGAGCTTTGAACCCACGTGGCGAAAACTATTCAAAGCCCTATTCAACAGACTCCACGAAACTGCATCACAAGATAGGGTGGGCACGAAACCAGACTGCGGACGGACGTTGTGCTCGAAAGCACGGTTACGTATTGGGATTTCTTGTGAACTACTTAAAAATTCGGTTGCCGAATGGATGCTTGTGTTAAGGTGTACAAAAATGCTTTACCCTTTGAACAGAATGAATCAAGATATCATCGTGATGAGTCGGTGGAGTTGTCTTCATATCCTGTTATCTTGCTTATCGGAGACGAGTAGTTCCCAAATACCTCGGCATACACGTTACTTATAGGTTGCTGAAAACTACTCAACAACTCACTACCAGTTTCGCTCTTCCGGGGACTCATCAGGTAGGCGTAGACCCCGAGTTTCCATCAATCTTATGGAGCTGCATGCTTACACAGGTGTTTCCTCTCTGGACATACCATCTCACAGGGCAGTATATTTCATGGTCGATAAACTGAGGTGGTCTCGTCAGAGGACGGACAAACTTATCAAAAACTCCATGAACTATTATGCGCAGAACGGCCCCCCTTTTTTGTACTTCGGTAAATTCCGTTCATACTACACCATTGTTAAATTATCCACCAATCCAGATCAAATCAGGCCAATAAAAGACGGTCACTCTCATGGAATAGTGAGCAACAGAGCCATCTGACCGTTCTGGAAGTGAGTGTTCACTGATAGTCGTCATCGTCGTTATTAGCAACAACAGTAGTCCAGTGCAAATTAATCTGAATCGATCAATGACAGAGTGCACTTCTACTACGATGCCATCTCATCTATCAACGGAATGAGTCGATCATCTCAAGCATCTCCTGTGCGGTTTCGAGGTCTTTCTGCTCGAGAACAGCAGCAGCAAACGAAACGTTCGTGTCAATAAAATTGTCTGCTTAGACAACGTGCTTGATGGTACGCCTCAGCACCAGGCTAGGCTGGGTAAAATACTTCTTCGTATCATTCAGCAGTACTTTCCAACAGGTAGCTTTAAATATTGTCCCACTAGGATTCTTCTTCCCGGCTTTCGTTTCGACTTTTCAGACCGACCGCTGGTGCTTCGATTGATCCGCCATTTCTCGGGTCTACAGCGCTGGCCTTCGCTGTAAATTATCGGCGCACAAAATATGGAAAATTGTTCTACTGAACTCTGGCAGATGGACCACATATTTTGTCGGTTTGACATATTGGCAGGTGATTGTGTGCGCTTATCAAAAGCAGATCTATCGACTACTATGTTGCACTTGGTTTCAATTGATGGTAATTGGTCGTTTTTATCTTTCCTTGGCGACTGTCCTGTGGGCAGTTGAATCCAAGGCGCCAACATTTGGGTTTTGTCCCACATTGTATTGCTGACGTTTTTTGTACCGGAACCAGGTATGCCGAGAATGTAGAAACTTGGCGGGTTTCAAACTGCACTGTTTTTTTACAAACTGCACTCTGTGATCTGCATTCCCGTTCAGTTCGCAGTACACTTTGGGATACTGTATTACACACATCTTGGTAACTTGGTAGCTCAAAATACCGAGCAGGTTCCAGCTGAGAACGGAATTAAGTTGGTTCTACTTGACCTCAGGTATGCTATACAGACCGAATTGTTTTTCAGTTTGTGTGCACAGCGACCACGTTACGTTGCGACAAGCAACGAAATCTCACTAATCAAGTGGTGACCTCAACTATTGTGTGACAACATTCCAGTCAACTGGACCAGTATGAGGGTTTTTTTCACACAGACTTTAAAATACGCAGCACAGTACACGTAAGGAGACAACCACCTCTACTGATTAGAATGAAATATGGATCAAAAAGAGTACTGTCAAATGTGGGCAGTCTTGCAAAAAGCAAACCACCATGTTCTGGTTGAGATAAATCGTAAGAACGTAACAGAGTCGGTCACGTGACGCTTCGACTGACGCATTTCACCTCACTACAGACTGCACCAACATGCGTCCAAACTGGTATGAATACTATATGAAGTGAAGCCGCACAGACTTCGTGCTTATCGTGCCTTCAGCGGCGATTGTGGCGAGTTTGGAGCAGACTCGTAGCCGCTCCCATCGATTCAAATTTCTTCATCACAGTTACCGAACAAATCATCTTTGAAACCTTAGTGAGTTTGACGAATGTTCTTGCGAAGTTCCTCTGCTGGATGGCGGTCGCTCCAGCCTAGTACATGTACCGGTTATTGCAGAATGATACGCTTTATTGGCGGCCGTAACGACAATCTTTAAGACGGCTGACCTCATGGATGTGGCCACTGCGCTTCAGCCGATAGCGACGCTCTGGTGGCTCGTACTCAAATTGACCTTTTTTGGTGGGCAACGATTCACCTCTGAAGACTGCTCGCGTAATCGGAGCGAACAGATCTCTTGTTTTTCTTTTAGATATTTTTACCGCTAAGATCTCCATCTAAGGACCAAACTGTCCGTCGAAACAGCCCCACACAACCCTCTCTCTTCATTAGTTGCGGAAGAAGATAGGTTGCCACTTCCAGCGGTGGGATACCGGACAAATAGCTTTATAATCCCTCATACCGAAGAAGTGTTCTCTTTGGTCACAGAAAAGGGCTCGAAAACCGGGTCAACACGAACAAAAAGTATGTAGATGCGGAAATTACGGACCGGTTTAAATGCCCACATTTGGATTTGATGAACTTCCGGTTACATCGACCACAATCTAGCACGTAGCCTGGTGAGATAAGACCATATTTCAGAGTCAAAAATTCCCATTACAAACTAATTATTTCGATTCAGAGGAATTATCATGCCTCGTTTTGCCTAAAGACAGCCTTGGCAACAATCACTTTGAGCTGAATTCGGAAACAACGACACGGTTGGTCTATGTCCCCCGCCCGTCTGAGCATAGAAGGGTACAAACTGGGGAAAAGCTTCAAGGAATCAAACGAGATCTGTCACTCCGAAAAGTGGTGCTTCCCGAGTGTCCACTGTAAAGCGGAACAAAGCTTTAGTTTGAAAACGTGGTAAAGATATCTCCTAGTCTAGCTCGGTTACTTTCAAAATATGTTTGGCTGACGCAAAGTTTCACCGTATTGGCTACCCTGTCATCGATGAAAGTCAGTAGTCACCACATGTTTCGCACCGTCGGACTCGGAGAGATCATGCACCATATAACACTAAGAAAGACGCCAAGAACAGAAGAGTATCCGTTGATTCCCCATTCAATCGATGTGCATGTGTTCAGAAAAAACAAAGTTCTTCTTCCTCTGTTCGAAGCTGGGTAAAAATCGACTGCACCCAAACCTGGTCTGTCAAGCTGCAAATTTGGAAACGAGAATGGCGAAATCACGTGTTAAGTGCTCACGTTTCGAACCGTCTCTGCCTATTACCCCACCAGACACGTTTGGAATGTTGGTCTGGTGGGCGTAGAAATGAGTTTCAGTTGGTCTGTAGAAGCAATCATCCGTTGTTTCATCCATTGCCTGTTCGGGAAAGTTAGTAAAGCTGTCTTCTCAGAATTATGTCTACGTTTACGCCTATCCAATCAACCATTGTCCGTTTTGGTGCCACATAATTTTCTGTGATGGGGAGGCGTTGTTTCCCACCGTCATCGCCCCAAGTGTGGAGCATGAAGATTGATGGATCACACGCTCCGCCTTGTTTCGATAGATCATGAAAAGAGCAGAAACATATTTGCTACTCCATACCAGTCCTCTGAATGTTGATTTGGGAAAGGTAGTCATATTGTGCGGAATTTACAAAACCACAAAGCCCCTACTTGGTGAAGAGTCCATGGACGTGCACAAGACATCACCTCCAGTTCGTCTGTTCAGCCCTTGAATGTTGGATATACATTTGGCTTTGAATTCGGACTGAGCTCAATCTATTTATCGCGACCAATGTCTCTAACGGAAGCAAGACGCTACTAGGACCACTTTGAGTCACCTTCGTAAGATGCTACTCCAGCGTAAACTTATTCAGCCAGTAGGCTCCAAATCTTTGTAATCGGATGGCTCAGTGGTTAGAGCGCGAATCTACTGACCGGAAGGTCTGCGGTTCGAACCCGACCTCTGCCTCTCGACTTCCTCTGTCTAGGTCTGGGCAACCTAGCAGTATCCCAGCCCTCGTGCTTCCTTCTGGTGGCATGGCAGTTAGGCACCGAAAGGGTGCTACAGCTGAACGACGACGATCGGTTTTAAATCCTAACTCTGTGCGAACTAGCTCATACCAGAAACACGCTAGTTCCTCAGGGCTGTTGAAATTGGACTTTTTTTCAATCGCACAATCATGCCCGATCAATCAACGATCAAGGTAAAGTGATTCATGACCCAATTTATTTCTAACTGACATAACCACATTTACTACGATAAGTTTGCCCAGTTCTCCCTCTCAATCCATACTGGAATTCGTCACCGGAACGCTTTGGTTCGATTCCCTGTTTCCTCATCAATATGTAATGAATCTTGAGACTACTGATATTTATTCTACATGCCAAGCCTCGATTTTTTTCGGAGGGCGTAAACATGTTTCATATTTTGGTGTTGAAACTGAGAACTAGCATACAGCTGAGTACAATGTGAATCAGTGGCCTTCAGACGAGCTGATTAATCAGTAGCGTTTCACGTGACCATACAGCTGGGACTGGTACCGAGATAGTATGTTGTGATGAACGGTTTCACATCCACTTGAGATCGAAAGCAATCCACCGAGGGAAGGAGACCATTTTCGGACAAACCGGTTAGAATTGGAAACGACTTGTTTGATGATGGCGCCCGCATGATGCTCAACTGCCAATGAAAGCTGAAAGCTTGGCAGATGTGGTTCGAACGGGTGACCTACCAGTTTCCAAAGATCAACCGACTAATATCACTTACGACTATGCTGGCATTTGTTTCCGTCGAATCCACAGACTGGCACACCCGGCGGTGGAAGGTTCTTCTGATTCGCCCAGTCAATCGTCTTTCCTGGAATCATACGAATCGAGTAGTTGATGGCAAAGTAGTCGGCAACAGGCTGCAAGGAGAGGAAGGAAAGAATGAGTGTTTGCCAGATGGAAAACCGAGTCACGCTCTACTGTGAGAGCAAAACAAGATAAGGCATACGTGGCCGATTGGAACTAGCTAACCAATACAATATAACATAATAAACAGTGGAAAACTTTGACCTCTCACCTCGAAAGTGTTTGATGTGGGGTCCAGATCTAGCAGAGAATAGTCTGCATTACGGTCTCCGTTCGAATCAATCCGTATAATGCCGGTGATTCCTGAAATAGAAGAG